>JAUKPT010000143.1:0-26041 GCA_032273505.1 Nanomia bijuga | reverse complement strand
TGATAAAAATCCGACGACTTCATAAAAAGTAGGAGGTGTAACACCCCCCCCCCCCCACACACACACACACACACACACACAACCGCCGCCCCCTTATAGCGACGCCACTGCCCCCAACACTGTTTCTTATCACCAGTGGTGAATTTAAGGATTGTGGGGGCCTAAGCTAAAAAGGAAAGCGCGGGGCCCTTACTGATTTTTTCTGGTGATTCTACGGAAGTTGGGAATACGGGTATAGACCCAAAGCCTACTTTATACACAAAAAATCGAGTTTGCCGTATTGGGACCATCTGCGATCAAACCACGCTGCTCGGTGTATTTACCAGCATCAGCATGTCCAGAATGCGTGTTGACGAATTTATCTTTTAAAAGAAATTATTGGGAGAAATATGGGCCTTTTGCATTTTTTGTTATTAGAGGCAATAAGTCAGAGGCTTTTACATTTTTGGTCACGTGTTTTTGACAGCATGCGTGTACAATGGGGGCCATTGTCTTGACCAAATACTATGAGACGACTAATGTTCGTTCATCAGGTCTCATTCTTCAAAGCTCTTTGAATAACACTTTCGATTTAATCTTATAAGACCCTCGTTGACCTGAGAGTAGAGATTTGCTGAATATACGAACTGCTATGTACTGATTCCATAATTAATCATTATTATCCATTTTACACCATCATAATACCAAACTATACATCATTTTACACTCCAATAACTCAAGAACGCGTTGAATAAACTTGCAAATTACTGAGAGTAGAGATGCTATTCTGATTGACATGCTGTAAATAGCACACGTGTCAAAAAATATAAAAGCGACTCTAATGTCGAAAAGTACGAAAGGCCCATTTTCCCCCAATAATTTCTCTCAGAAGATAATTTCGTCCCCAAGTATTCTGGACATGCTGGTAAATACACTGAGCAGCGTGATTTGATTGCAGATTGTCCCAAAACGCCCAACTCGATTTTTTGTCGGCAAGATGTATGGCCGTGTATAGAGTGCTATGGTAGACCTTGAAATCATTTTCAATGTTGACAACACTACACTGACATGACAGTGATACAAAAACTGAAGCTTCATTCAGCCGAATATTTATTTGCAACCCAAATTTACTGGGACACCAGCAGAACCCAAATATGGTACTGATCGGTACAACTTTATAAAATTCTACTCTACAAACAAATTGGGACCACGGCTACTGCTGCTTGCTGACAAAAGACAGTAACTCAAGAAAACTCTTCTTGAGAAAGTCACGAAAATAAAAAATATATAAATATTAGATTTGTTGCAACGAATAATGTTTTGTTTTATAATTTTATTTCACATGATGAGTTATTGAGTTGATCAGTACATTCCTCCAAGTTTTTATTACATTTCCCTGAAGTAGGATTAAAAGATAAATAAAAATGTATTTTTTTAGTAAATAATCATTTATTTTTGGACAGTAACTTAAGCAACTGTCTTTTGTCAGCAAATCAATATACTTGAAATAATTGAATTACTTAAATTTTGCTGACAAAAGACTTCACAGTTTTTTTGCTAATAAAAGACAATAACTAAAATATTGCAATTAAAACTAGACAGTTACTCAAGATACTGTCTTTCGTGAGCGAATTAGGTAGGCAAATTTGAGTTACTGTCTAACATAGAAGTGCCATATCTCCTCAAGGAGAAGCGAATTCGACTTGAAACTCCCAGGAGTTTCATATAAGATCGCGAAAACAAAAAATAGATAACCGCCGACAAAAGGCAGTAACTCGAGTTACTGTCTTTTGCCAGCATAGCCCGTTTAGCTTACTGGTAAATCCACCACTGCTTATCACAGCGACAAATCTGGTATTAATCTGACAGTGAAAATCACACATGCCTATTAACAGAAAATTGAAATATGCAAAAATTAAAGACCAGATTCTAATTACCACAGTTCGCTTTCTTGACAAAACAACTCAACGCAAAATATATAGTCTGGGAGGTTTGGGTATTAGGTTGCATATTGATAGAACTTGTTTATCGTATTGAAATTTCACATGTATTTATAGTCTGGGAGGTTTGGGTTCTAAGTTGCATATAAATAGAATTAGTTCGTCGGATTGAATGTTCACATGTATTTAAGGTCAAGTTTCTTGCTCACCTTTTCTTCCAATACCCCCCTATAAAACGAAAGACGTAAAAAATGGCTGTTAAAAACAAAAGGATTCTAAAATATTATGGCAAAAAATCGCAACTTTCTCTTTCTCATTTGCCTAGTCAAGTCAATTTTTTTCACCACTTTGTATTTACTATTGGCAATTTTTTTCGTATTGAGACGTATTTGAAACGTTTTTAGCATAATTATTGTTTGTGCTAAATTATGCATGAGTATATTGATACGCCCAATCTGGAGGCGAAGCTAAAATTCGATCGATAGGCTTTGTTATGTTTTGAAAAAGAAAATAAGCTAAAAAAAGGTAAGTTTATACTGCACATTAATTCTGAAAAATAACAATATTCTCAGTAGAAAGGACACAAAAATTGCTCTAGTTGACACTAAACGCGAACTTGAATATTCGAGCGTACTTTAAATCGAAATAATTTTATTAGTAAAAATTTTGAAATGCTGCGTTCTTGCTGTATAGTTTTTTAAATGCACTGTCTCCGGGCTGTTCATTTTGTTTATAAATTTTGTTTTCGTTGTTTTTTTAGAACTTGTACCGCACCACTATGCTAAGGTTGCTACTGATCAGTTGCGTGATACTTTACACTCAAGGTAAGTAAGGTATACCTCTCTTTCGGGGATAATTTCATCTTTATATTTGCGTTTTACAAATATTTTGTGCCATGTGAGGCAATGCTTATGTGGGTTTGTTTTTTTTGACAACAAGCGAAAACATGAAAAACTCAACTTCAACCTATGCGGAAGGTGCAGCTCTTGCTGCCTGTTTTTCTTTTGAAAGGTTGAAACGTAAAAATGTTTTCATGAAGCTTGATATTTCAGTGACGGACCGATGAAAAATTCAAATCATTCAAGATTAAAAATAAAATCTAACTGGGGCTTCAGCTCCTTTCGCCTCCCCTTGGATCCGCCCCTGTGTTGTTACAGATATAAAAACAAACATGCTAAAAGCATATAATTACTGTCCATTTGAAAGGTTACTCTTATCGGCTTGCCAAGACATCAAATTTTTTAAATGAAAGCCTATAACTGAGTGGGTGAAATATATAATTAACTGTTGAAGATGTCATATGGGGAAGACGGAATAAGATCCAAATTGGGGTCTTATTCTTTCATTTGTTAAGGAATAAGATCCACAACTACCAACCAAATGATTATTTGTATGATAACGGAATAAGATCCATGATTGCAAATAAATTTTACCCAAACAACCAGAATATAATCCAAAAAGAGGAATAAGATCCATAAAAAAGATCTGTAGTAATCTTGATAACAAGAATAATATCCAAAGATTTGGATTTTATTCCGGGATCTTACTCTGCGTTCCCGTCATATGGTAGTGTTCTGATCAACCACCGATCACCAATCTCCTAAAACAAGGCATTTTTTTTAGGGCGATCACCATTTAGGGCAAAACCACATTGTAATAGCTTTTGACTAAATCCTTTGTCCCTGCAGGATCTTTTCGTTCTGCAGATAAATTAATCCTAATCTTAAATCTAATCTAAATCTTAATCTTAATCCTTACTTTAAAGAATGTATCGTCGCTACATCTCCATCCAGCCATATTCCCCCGTTGCTTCAAAAGCACAATCTTTTAAATGAAATCCCTATTAAACCAACTGAACACGGTTGCTCCGTGGTTAAATAATTTTTTTTGCAATGGAGCGATCCCTCCTAGATCCCCGTAATTTGAAAATATTAATTCACTGAGTTAGCGTCAAGCACAATGTTTCCTCGTGGTGCGTTAAATTTGCAAATGGATACCATTAATTATTAAATTTCATTTTGTTTGATGCTTTAGTGAAACCGAAAGTGCCTTAAGATTCCAGTAGTATTGAACAAATTTTCCTGAAAATTGATTCTGAATGTATTAATTGATGATATAAACTTGTTCTTAAAAAGTTAGGTCAAAAGAATTACCGGAAGGCACTGAACTTATGCCAAGTGTCCTGGCCTGTTATTATAGTACGCCATGGGCATATGATATTCTCGAATGTGAGATACACGTTTCTCTTTTTTCTGTCGCGAACATGCATGTGCTAATTCCCGCAAGGAATGCTTTTCTGAGTTTTCATTTTATGGTGGTTTTTATTTTTATGGACTATACAATAATTTCTTTGCATTTTACACTCTACCTTACTGCATGTCTTAATAGAACGGTAAAATGGGCGCGATGGCGACGCAGAAAGGAAAAGAGGTCATCGCGCTCTTCGCGGTGAGGAAATTATCTAATGCCGAGGATATTCTCTTTGTATTATAAGACAAAATGAGCTTTATAACATAGCTATAATTACTTTATAAACTATTTAAACTATTTAAACTTTTTAAACTATTTAAAATAATTTAAAGATTTCATCGAGCGCAGTGGCGCGGTTGGTGCGGTGAGATATTTTGGACCTATCGTTTCCAGTGAGATAGGTACTTACTAACAAAGCTTAATACTATTTTCGTATGGTATAAACGTTCCACCATTAAATTGGATCAAAGGAAAGTTGTTGTTTTCGAAATCGCAAAACCTTTACATTTTCGAAATGAGATCCACTACCGGTCTTATGATTATGTATTTAAATTAAAGTAAGAAGATTATAATGCCGTTGTTAAGGTATTGTCAGGTGTATGTCAGGTCGGAGCTCCGAAGTGTCGATGTTCGAAATTTTCTAGTTCCGAAGGTCCAATGTTCCGAAGATAAACAATTTTGGATTTAGTGTTTTCAAAAGGTCCGATGTTTCAAATGTCCTATGTTCCGAAGGTTCTATTATTTGTTATTATTTGTCATACATTTATTTCTGATATATTTAGACCGGTATATCATCAGAGCTTCACACTTTTTATATAGCTATTTTATCCTAGATTTCTAGATTTTTAACTTGTTTTTTAGCTCTATTTTATTTTTTATAATAAATGTTTTTAATCTTTTCTTTTTGTTAGTTGGTTTGAATAAGCATATCTTTTCAGCTTAAATATTATTTACCAACATTAAATAAATGATAAATAAAATAAAAATTCGAAAATTCGAACCTTCGGTACATCGGAACTTCGGAACATAGAACCTCCGGAACTCCGAGCTGTCTCCCTCCCAATCTTATCAAATTAAAATTTCTATTCTATTTCAGGTCATCCAAAATATCGCCGCATCCGTCGCGATGATGATGTGGCGGGGATCACCTACGCGCCATGCAAGGACACCTACACGCAGTGTCCGGAATGGAAAAAAACTGGTATGTGTGACATGCCGCAATATAAAGACTATATGCCCCTAGTGTGCACAGATACTTGTGGCTACTGTAAAGGTACATCTACTTTATCTTCTTTTTCGCATGCACCTAGGATTCGTTAGACCTTCTCTCCCGTGCTAAATAATTAGATAATTAGATAATTCCCTTCAATTTTATCGTAACAATGAATAAAATTAGGAATGGTGCACCTTAATTGGCATCGTAGTTTCCAGTTTATGCTTTATCTTGAGAAGTTGTTGAGAAAATGAATTTAGAAGATTGTTTTAATAATTAAATATAAGAAGAGAAGAAAAGGGTATGGGGCGCCAGTTAAAAAATGACTAGGTGTCTGAGAAGTCGATTTTAATATTGATTTATTGGAAGTTGTTTTAAAAGTGTTTTTTTTCAAAAATCACCTAAGAAAGATATCATCGAAAAAAGAGTACATTAAAAAAGGGTGGGAGAGGGTAGTCGAATAAAAGGCGTTTTGGGCGTTGGGGTGTAGGGGGTTCCTGATTATCAAGCGCGGGAGAGCAAGGTCGCGCGAACCGCATTATCAGTAGTGTTTAGATAAAGTTAGATACCATGTACAAAGCTGTTTGCATATAGCTGGCATATAATAGTCGAAGGTTGCAGGGTAGGGGGAGATATATTCTTTATCTTGTTTGTGATTTTCCCTTTAATATGTAGTCGCTTAGGGTTTGTCTACAAATTATTGGTACATTTACCGTTTGATTGGTTGGAAATGACATCATCAACAATCTAATTGGTCGATTTCAAAATGTCAACATTTGATGTTTTTAAAACTTAAACTCATAAAAACATTTTTTAGCGAACCAAACAAAATCTTGATGATGTAATTTCCAACCAATGAAACGATAAATTTATTTATGAATTGCAGACAAACCCTTCAAGTCAAAATCTATGCGTTTGTCAGATTCAGAAACGATCATGAGGTGCTAATAAACAAGACACGACTTGATTTTTTTAAATTATTTTAACCCTACTTGGATACGGGGATGTTTTGTCCACCTGATACTCAAACTTTGCCTGTTTTACTCCATTATTTTTCGTGTTTAGAAGAGTTTTACATCCGGAAGCGGCATCCCCCCACCTCTCAGTACGTTTAGGTCTAGTCAGCCAAAATTTCAGACAACGCAATGGGTTTGGTACAGATATATCATTTCTGAATCCGTATTTGTATTTTTTCATCATTTTGATTTTTACGACGGCTTTTCGAATTTTATTATTTATTAAATATATCCAGTTTATTAGAATTTATGAATTATACCCAAGATTCTTTACGGGTATAGTCAGTATAATTATATAACTATAACTCAATATAGCGCTTCAGAAATGATATTCGAACCGTTTTCGTAAAGCATTATAATTTTGCCATCCCATCTTACAGGCTGCTATCGAGCTGCGTCATGTACTTTTTGTGAATACTTGCCCAGGCGAGGGGAAATGCGACAGGGGAAATATCAATCCATCGCATATATCTTTACCCACTCGCATATATTACTTTGTTCCGTTTGATTGCAGTGGTATGCCCAGTCTCAACATATTAAAATGAAATAATTCACCGTCCCGGTGATAGCTGTTGAGGTATAGATGATCCCCGGTGAAACCCTGTAAATATTTCCCTGGTCATATTTTTCCTTCGCTGGAGCCTAGTGCAGGGTTTTTGCTTACATAATCATATACAGCATGTATATGTAGTTGTGGAAACGAAAGGCACAATCTATGTGCCAAAACACGGTTTTATTTGTTGCATTGAGCAGCATCATATATATTTAGTGTTAGTTCTGAAGCTAATTTTTTGGATAAAGGTAGATAGCTAAAGCATTTTATCGTTTCTTAAGGAACCTCTCCATGGCAAGAAAACTTGTTCGACAGTTTTTGACGTTCTCAAATAAACTAGTGCAACTAAAGCCTCGTTTTCATGTAACTGAGTTCGCGTTGTTTTTATAAAAGAATAACATTGTTGTTGCCGCATGAAAACGAAGCTTTTTGAGCTAGTTTCTTTGTGAAAAGGTCTATACGTTTTTTTACCTTTAGTTCGCAAGTTAAGAACCAGACTTGTCTCAAAACTATGTCTAATCAATACAATTGATTGGTCGATAATTATATCATCAAGAATCCAATTGATTCATTTCAAAATATCACAATTTGATTTTATTATCAAAACTGGAATATTTAATCAATTCTTCATGACGTAATTTTCAACCAATCAATAGTCAAGAGAGAAGTGCCTTTTTTGGTACTTTGACTTTCCCAAAAAGAATTTCTGACCCAGTCTGGAAAGTATGGCAGATGCACCCGAAGTAATTTGAGAGTGCATTATAAGTGAGCTAGCGGAAACCCCTTGAGAAAGGCCAAGCAAAGGGAGCTGTGGGAGAGTATGAAAAAATTATAAAATCTAGCAATATACTTGCAGCCCGTATTGAGATTTGTGGAGATATGCACACCGAGATTAGATTTTACTGCACCCAAGCAGAGGGTAAGAAATGTTACACCCCGAAAATTTTACCGAGCACCCCCAAGATCTTTGGCAGATCCGCCCTACTTTCCAGACTGGTTTCTGACGCTTATTTTCACACGCACTTCCACGTACAACTCACTCACTTTACCAAAACACACCACAAAGAAAAGAAATATGATTTTATAAACTCACGGTGCTACCTTAGAAGGAATGGGACTAGCGTACCTGAAATATGATTGGATAAAAACGCATATTACTTAATAATAATACGCCGAATATTCAAACGTTATAAAATCAAACGTCTATCTTTTTCATGACTTTTTTTCCCCGTCATTTACAATTTTACGATGTCATACTGTTTTACACGTCGTCAATGACAACAGTTTAGAAAAATTTCTTTAAATTCCCTTGTGTATATATCATTGCCGTTCGATTATTTTTAAATGGCATCAATATGAAAACTATAAAATCGATACGTTTCAAGGGAATTTCAATGTTACATTATTCTTCAATTTGTGTTATGCTGGTTGCTATGGTAAACGGATCGAATGGCTTCAATAACAAACCAGATTGCAAATGGAAGAAAGAACCAACAAAACAAAACAAAACCAATTAAAAAAACATTGACCAGTATTATACCATAAAAAGAAAGCCTTTTTTTTCAAACACAAAACTCACTGTCCAAAAAAAATGGTTTGTCCGAAAAAATACTATGACAGAAATACCGAAACCGTGTCCAAAAAACTGTCCGAAAAAACTGTCCGAAAAAACTGCAACATGATTGACGCCATTCGTCCGTTTGTCGTACACAACTACTTTCAAACAATGAACATACCATTACAAGAAAGGGTATGGGTTTTCTAAGCGAAAGACTTGTACTTCTATCATCTATCGCACTACTAAAAATATGAACGAATAAATAAATAAATAAATAAATAAATACACCACGCCACAGCTCACCACGTGGACGTTTGTAGAATGTCAACACCAACCAACTGACGTATGTATAATTTGCCAATTGATTGTTGCCTCTAGCATGTCACACCACCTCTCTTATAAATAGTATAGAGGTTATGTTAGCTGAACAGGGGTACTCAGTCGTGTTGGAATTAACCACTATTTCGTTGGCTGTTTTGAAATCGAATTGTTTGATGTTAAATGATGATTCACTGCGTACAGAACTACTACTGGCTGATACAGACTTTTCAGGAAAAAATCAATCAATTGATCTCTCATTTATATCTAGTACTAAAAGAAAAAAAGCGGACATATTTTTAAATGTAAATAAGTAAAAGTAAATATGGAATCATTGTAACCATGGATATCAAAATAAGCAAAACAAACAATTTTTGTTGCATATGTGGAAACAATTCAAAACAAATTCGCATCCAGTCCAGTTGATATAAACATAAATCAATAAACCAAGATCTGATCTTCGAAAACCCGTATCCTTTCTTAAGAGAGAATCACAACTCGCTCTGCATTATGGGATGTTGTTGTTATGTGTATATGTATGTACCACATGAAATGGATCACAAACATATCTTCCATTATTGATTTCAGAAGCAAAGCAAGATGCGTTTGGCCTCGCCGTCGATGAATCTGCTGTGCCATCTATCTCTTCTCCTTCTATAGCAGCAGCTTTCACGAATCCTTCAATCCCATCCGCCATTGAGATGAGCAACAGCGTGGAACCCGATCTCGCACCGAAAGACGTCACACCGTCAACTCAAACGTCGACGTCATCAACGACTGATGACTCAGCACGAAATGAGTACGAAGAACAATTAAAGAAATATTACGAAACCATTGATGAGCAACAGAAAGCATACACTGCATCCATCCAGCAATATGCTCAAACCGATTTGACACCGGCAGCAGCAACGAGTGCAGCTGAAACAGGATCCGCAAATGCAGTTGCGCCCATATATGATGTCCCAGCTACACCCGCAAATACCGTTGCATCTGCTTATGATGCAAGTGCTGCAGCTTCCCCGGTAGCTGCAGCTCCAGTTGAAGCTGCTCCGGTTGCAGCTGCAGAGGTCCCACAAGTAGCAGCAGCTACCGGAGACACACCCGCTGCACAACCAAGCAGCTCTGAAACTGGATCGGCGAACACCGCTTCTCCATATGCCGATCCGGCTACTACTACTGCTTCTGCTGTTGATCCTGCGGCAGCTGCAGCTTCTGCTGCTTATAATAACCCTCCGTACAACACACAACCGTACAACCCTCCGTACGGTTCGTATCAACCACCGGACAATAGTTCTTCTTCTTCCTCTTCCTCTTCCGGGTCATCCGCCGGATCGTCTTCGTCGTCATCGACGTCCTCCGATTCCTCGTCATCTACGTCGATTTCTATTGGTTCTCCACAGTCCCCTTTAAACTCAAACGACACGTCTTCGGCAAATACGAGTAGTCCAGCGGCGGCGCCCGCCTCACAAACAGTTGTCTCACCGTCACTCCCTTCTAAGGTGGCACCTGAAACACCTTCGATGCCCGCTCTTCCTCCTCTTTTAGTACTCCCACCAATCTCTGAATCTCTTTTAGTGGACGATCCAAACAAAGCAGCAAACGCATCTTCGGCAGCACCAGTTGTTGATGATAAACAAAAAGCGGCTGCTCTTCAAATGGCTGCCGACTCTAAACCGTACCCTATTGAAAAAGTACCAGCAGCAAAGGTAGAGGGTGCTACTAAGGAAGCCGTGAAAGAAGACATTACAAAGGAAGTCGCTGCAAAAGAATCGCCTAAAGAGCTAACCAGCAGCGCACTCACTGAAGATAAACCTAAAAAATTAAAAGCAGCCCAAAAGAAGGAGTCTGATCGTAAGGTAATAACTGAAGATCAGTCTACAAACGAAATGAAAAGTTCTGAATCGAAACACTTAGCTGTTGAAGAGAACAGTAATGAGGAGGAAGAAGATGAGCAGAAACTTATTAAATCATTCTCAAGCGATCAAGGGAAACTCCAAGTCAATAAAGGCTACCTAAAACGCAAGCGACTTGATAGTGATCTAAAAGACGCTAAAGAAACAACCATATCCTCGTCACCGAAACCCGTACAAGCAGCAGTGCAACAACAACAAAAGCAAAAGAAAGCATCAGAAACATCGCAACAATCTGAAAAACAACAACAACAACAACAACAACCAGCTGTCGAAAAACAACAATTAACAACACAACAGAAAGAACAATCGAAAATAAAAACAGTAGCCCCAAAACGCGAGAAAAAGAAAACCCCTGAAAACGAGAACGAAGTCTTTAAGCACGATGAAAAGTCTGTATCAGTAAGTGGTAGCGGTGCAGGTGGTAGTGACGAAAGCTTTGAGGATCTGAATTACATTACTGATTTTAATCCTGATGATTTTGATATGGACATGCCTGACATTTCACGTAAGATACTTTTACACCCAAACGAGAAACGAAACTCTGTTCCTAAGTACCCCAAAGACCACCCCCTCTACTCTCGTTTCCATTCCTCTCATGACGGGCATGATCATGATCGTTCTGCAGGTATACAGAAAGCCCGGAGCGCCATCACGGCTCCAATGATTATCGACGCGATTGAAGCGGGAGAACAACCTGGCCACAGTATCATGGACAGCTTGGCGAGCGAGCGAAGTAAAATCCACACGAAATCACTCACACCAAAAGCTGACATCAAGGAAGCAAAAGAAGAAGACGCAGCAACGGAGTCTGGGAACGAAGAAGGTGATGCCACCGACGATGAAGATGAGGAGAGCTCTGGAGCAGCTGAAGTTGCTGAAGAAGCGAAAGTCGTCGAGAACGTTGTGGCAGCTAAAGAAGGTGCAGCTAAGAAAGCGAAAGCTGATAAGAAGAGCGCAACAACAAAAGGTGAAGAAAAGAAACAAGTTGCGAAAGCGACAGTAGAAAAGAAAACCAAAGAAGTTGTGTCAAAGAAGAAAAGCAACTTTGACGAGAAGAAAGTTGTAAAATCAGCAGGTCACGTTATTGTGAAGGAAATGGTCAGCAAGAAAGTTGAAGCTGCATCAGCCGACGCCACTTCATCGAAGAACAAGAAACTTGATAAGAAGAGTAACAGTGCTAAGAAAGCGCCGAAAGTTCTCACAGCAAGAAAAGTAGTCCCAAAAAAGAAAGAACAGGTTTGTTAATTATTCATGACTTTTATTTTATTTTTTGCTGAGATTTTCTTGTGAAATAACTTCTAACTTTCAACTTCGCCACCGCCTAGTACCTCAAAAAGTTGAGTTAGAATAATGTTGATCAGGGTAAATCACTATACAGAAATCTCTATCGAAATCCTATTGTTTGTTTGTTTTAAGAATCTCAGAGAAATTCTATTGTTTGAGCAAAATGTCATTTCGGGGAGTGAATTTAGTATGCTAAAGATCCTACTACAGTAGGTTTTGGTTTGTTACGAAGAGGTCATCTTATAAAATAAATACCATCACTTTGGCAACATTGGCAACTAAGCTTAACCTTTTAAAAAATCGGGCAAAATAAACATTGACTCTTTTCTATGATACTTCAGGATTTAAGAAATTTAAGATCGAGGAAAGACTCAGACTCTGGGTGCCAGATAACGTTAATTGGACGACTTTTTTTTACCTTTTTTGAAACCAACGTGTTGCTGAAGCAATAAAGCGCTTGAGATTCGGGTACAGTTTACGCCTTACCTTAGGGATTGTCGCCAAATATCGCTAAATCAATCTTTTAATTGGTTGGAAATTACATCATCAAGATTCTTATTGGTTTATAATTTTTGAGTTCAACAAACTATCAAATTTTGACGATCTAGATTGAACCAATATGCTTCTTGATGCTGCAATTTCTAACCAATCAAAAAGCAAAAAATAGCCATCAGTTTCTTATTTCTATGACTATTATGTTTTAGATATTTTATTTACTTGATTATTATTTCATTTACCATTTAGTTGAAACGTCGCCACAACATTGTCCGCGCTGGCCATCATACTAAACACTCGCATCATAAATAAACATTACAAACGCTAACTTGATCGACACCACGCGACATTTATTTTTGCTACAGACGACATTTATCGCCCAGCGACATTTGACTTGGCATTATTATTTACATTTACATTTACGCTTACGCATGCATTTGTGATTTGTTGATAAGCAGTATGGCAAAAGGACATTCATACTTTGTAATGCAACTTTACCGCTTAACCCGGTATACACGTTTAACCCGGTAACTATACCGTTTAACCCGGTAACTATACCCGTTTAACCCCCCGGTAACTATACCTTTTAACCCGGTAACTATACCCGTTTAACCCGGTAACTATACCTTTTAACCCCTTTAACGCGCTAGCTATACCCGTTTAACCCGATAACTATACCACTTAACCTGGTGACTATACCGTTTAACCCGGTAACTATACCGTTTGACAAGTTTAACGCGGTAAGTAAACTCGTTTAACCCGGTAACTATACCGTTTAACCCGGTAAATATACCATTGAACCTGATAACTATACCACCGTTTAACTCGTGCACAAGAAAGGCGTTTTGCGAAGCGATTATTATCACCGATGAGGAACATAGACGAAAGAGAAAGATACAGACTGGAAACTCCGTTCTTTTGCTCATATTATTGTTCTCGATTTTAATAGTACCCAGTCCACTCGGGTGTGCATAAACAAAATGAAATTCCGCGGGTTTAAGCCCATTATAATAGGCAAAGCTACGAGAAGGAGCTACTTTAATGTCATATGTTGTCGCGGTCAGAAAAACTCACGAAAGTTGCGCAAGGGGTTGCGCGACATTTAATAGGAAAAGTCGCGAGAATTTAATGCTGCGTATATAGGTGGAAAATAAAAAGAAACAATAGAAAAAAACAATCAAAAAAAAAAAGTTGTGTGAATTAAAAGTCGCGCAAGGAGAAAAAATAGTCGCGAAAGTCGAGCCAAACTTTGCGCGACATTTTATTCCCGCGACTTTTTCTGACCACGACAATATCTGACATTAAAGTAGATATTCCAAAATGTTACAGAATTGAGAAATAAGTAGAATATTTGAGGTTGATTTGTTGATTTTTTGGTGAATTCATTCTGCCTTGTTTAAGCCTAACACCATTAGAAGAGTCACTTTTTACCATTTAGTTGAGCGAAAATTGCTCTTTAAATCGCGTTGCTATTTTTTAACCGACGCGGACCGATAGTAAGCATTTCGGCATCTCACTCGGAACGTCAGAGTACCTACAGCATATAAAAACAGAAACAAACCGAGTTTCCAGTTGTTGTTTTTTTACGCATGTCCTATGGATAAATCATTTAAAGATAATGATCTTACTTAAAAGAAAATTCTGGAATAATGACAGTGAATGAAAAAGCTCTTCGTCGAATCATGTCGCACCATAATCGCGCTACACTGAAACTAACTTTATTCGAGAAAATATGCTATTTGTTAGGTATCATCTCAAAAGTTTGTCTAATTTAGACTTTTGATTGGTTGAATATTACATCATAAAGTACCTGATTGGTTCATTTGTTTTACTTTTTTTTTACTTTTATACTTTTCTTTAGAAATATCACAATTGAACGGTGTATTTTTTAAAGTAAACCAATCAGAATCTTGGTTGATGTAATATTTAACTAACCAATAGTCTAAATTAAACTGACTTTTGAAATGGTGCCTTATGCTCTTTTTATTACTTATATTTTTTATGTAAATGAAGTTGAATTACATTCTTTTACCTTGAGCGATACTTAGTTTATTTTTTGCCGCAGTGTCATCTAGGCGTCGCCAAGAGACGAAAAGTGGGGCAGGGGTGCACAAACAAATTAAAATAATAACCAATTTTTTATTGTTAAAAACACAACAGACCTTTGTTTAAAATAATATCTGACAAATTATCTAAAAATCCAAAGATTTTAGCCAAAATTCCGAAAAAATTCGCCAAAAATCCGAAAAAATGTGTTTGGGAGATGGCATCAAAATCCGACAGTGTAATAACCAATTATCAAGTTAAAAACCAAACACTCATTACTCCTTACCATGGCGTTCTTTACTATAGGCTTAGACATCGCACAGGTCTTTTCATGGAAAGTACCTTCCGGGCATTTAGTGGTTCTAAAATTTTATGGACACATTGTTATCAGATACTATATCATAAAAAATCAATCGAGAACAAAATTGGTCAATCATTTTGGGAAATATGAAGCACTTTAAGTGCCGCAATCAGAAGAAAAAAACGAAAATAACTATTTCTTTGCACTGTTTTTCTCACTTAAAGTGAAACCAAAAGTATTTCATATTTCCCCAGAAAATTTACCGATTTTTTTCTCGAATTATTTATTTTGATCTAGTATCTGATAACAATGTGTCCTGAAAATTTCAGAACCACTAAATACCCGAAAGTTATTTTCCGTGAAAAGACCTGCACGATGTCTAGGCATATATAGTAAAGAACGCCTAGCTCCTAACGAATGTTATTAGGACTAAAACAGCTTTGTTGGAGAGAGCAAATTCCACCCACAGTCATCACTAAAATATCTTAGAAGTCCTGGCTTACTCTCAAGACCCTAATAATAAACGGAGTGGTTGGAATAGCTGGGGGTGTCCAAACTATGTTGGGGGTATAAATAGTGCTAAAATGAACGCTTGGATTGTACAAGTGGTTTTGTAAAATATCTAAGGCAGAGTTTAGATATTAATGAAGAAAATTCAATTTTAAGGTCGGGGGGGACGCTTATTCGGGACCTCAGAGTGGGCTTAAATGTTACTGCCATTGTAAGTAAAGATGATAATTATCATATGCTCAATATATCAACAAACTTGTAACAAGTTTCCATAGTAATACCAATCAAACGTCAGAAAGCTCTCTTTTCTCTGAATACCTCGTTAAAGAGTAGACTGGTAAAAGACCGGCCATTTTCTCAACCTGTTTTATAAAAAAAACAATTAAAGCGAAGCAGAGTGTCCGCTTAAGCCAGTTTTCTGTATAGTTATTTTCGGCGATTACATTCGACAATCTAAGACAAAAATTGGACCCGATGCTAAAAGAACTCTTTAGTTCAGGTAAGTTTATTCCGTGGCGTGTCTATACGAGGGAAGAGAGGAGGGTTGCAATTTAACAATTTAACTATAACGGAAAATTTGTAATTTAGCCATCACATTTTGTTAAAATTTACGGTTTTTACGGTTTGCATTTCATGCATTGATAAAAATTATTGTTTAAAAGAAATAGCCATTCTCTCCTCCCCCCAACTGACCCTACCTAGAAAGAATTGCTCGAAACGCCACTGAGTTTGAAAAGAAAACAGGTCAAAAAAATCCCTTTGACACTTTGAGGAAAAATCCCAAAAAAAATCTTGTTTGCCGCCTCGACTGAAATTAATTTTACAATTTGTGAAGATTCTCTTAACAGTTTGCTCCATCGTAGGTTGCGACAGGCGTGAAGCGAACCAAGACCGAACACCACAACATGATCACGACAACACTCGCTGATCTCTCGGGTGCCGGCTCTGGTGAAACCGACACCGACAACCTTCTGACGTCAGGAGATTCACCTTACAGATCAACAATCGAGGTTTGATATACGCTTCACTTCTTTTATGTGTTTAAATGATTGTATTTAATCTCGTGTGAATGGAGTGTTAAATTCCCAAGGAGCTGGGTACGAGTTACGCTTTTCGAGATACCTCTATTTTGCAAAATTTAATCAAACTTTGGTAGGTTGTTTAAATAATATATTTATATCTTTATTATCATTTAGAGAACGTTCAAGTGTTACGTATCGCACTTGGCAAATTCAAGACCCCTTTCCCCTTTGTAAGGCTTTCAATTGGGAAAAAGAGGGGTTTCGAGTAGGAAAGTAAAGAAATGGTATATCTCTACCATATTTATTTTTTGAAAAAGAGAAAAGATTAAATTGATTGATCTAATTAAATTGATTAGGGATCAGCAGCAACAGCTGTAGACGCCTCTGATGATGACGACGAGGATGGAGAGGACGAGGATGATGACGACAACACGAAGAAGAGCTCTCATGAAAACGCGCATCAGAGACAGAACTTTCAGTTGAATGGTGATCCAGAGATGATCGACTTGAAACCAAAGAAGATCACCCCGCAACCAGATTTGAGCGACTTCCCTGATAAGATCGATAAGAGCAACTACTCTGAAGAGGATGATGAGGATGAGAGTGCGCCAGCTGATACAGGGAAGTCAAGTGACGCAGGAGCAGAAGGTAGGGTTGGCTATTTTATTGGTTGAAAATTACATCATCAAGAATCTGATTAGTTGATTTTAAAATGTCACCCTTGGATGGTAAAACTCATGTCAACATTCTTAACCTTAAAAGTACTAGGCTACACTGAGGTTTTTGATAATAAGTTAAAGAATACTATTTATTTTTAACCGCAATCGTTGTAAACGTGGTTAGAGTATATATAATAAAGAGCCTTTTAATTTTAGACTTTGAAAGGATTTTATTCCAGGGGTTATATTCTCCCTCTCCCTCCCCCACCATCGTCCAGTACGTTTGGGGTTGTATTAACTTGATGTTATTGGGTTGATTTAAGGTTGATGTAATTTTTAACCAATTAAACGATAAATTTACCTTTAATTTGCAGACACCTCAAATGAAATCTTTCAATTGATTTTTTTAGTAAGAGTACTTAAGCCTAGTGTCCACTGAAGCACTGTTTTTTCAGGTTTAATTTTGTCCGGTTTAACTATTTGACCTAAAAAAAATTAACCTTAGTGGATACAATTTTATTTCGAAAAAATATCTTTATTTATTGTACACTGTTCTAAAATGCGTTTAGAATTAGAATAAAAAGTTTTCATTTTAACCCTAAAATATTTTAGAACCATGGTTCGAAATTTATTGAAATTCAAAGTGAATAGAAGTAATTAGTTGGCGAATGATCAAATGATATGTGAGGATGTTTTCAATATTCGAAATCGTGAAATTAGAGCACAAAGAAGAAGTTCGCTAAAGTTTCAATGTTTTTGACATGAAACTTTTCTCTTTTTGTTAGTCAGTCAAAATTGTGCATTTTAAAAGACATTGCCTGTTAATAAATTCCAATTTTAGACCTCCAGAAAATTATCCGTAATTATCATTTGGCACTAATGGGAGACTCGTATATCGAATATATAATATAAGAACGTCAATCTGGCACTAATAAGATCCGACAAAGTGATCATTTTCAATTTCAGATGACTTAGATGATGAACTATAAGAATTTTTTCTATTTTCGTCGAAGTTGATCGGCCAAAGTTGTGCATTGTAACAGACATATTTTCTGTATCGAAAAGAAAATTCAATTTTAGACCCCCAAGGAATTATCATCTGTACTAATAAGATCAAAAATCCTCAGTCCGTTTTTCAGGCTTATTACATCATAGTTTTATTCACCCTGTGAATTGCTGTCCGTCCTTTGCTCTCTTATTCCCTTCATTTTTTTGTTGTTGTGTGCGTCAGTTAGGAATTTGTATGTATCGTCCCGCTGATTAGATTAGATTAGAGTATTGTTTTATAATTGTAATTTCCTTTTCCTTAATGTGTATATGTATGTTAATGTCTTTGCGCTTGAATAATAATCTGAATAAGTGTTCTTTTTTATTGAAGCTTTTTCCATTGAGTTACGGTGTGTTGTGTGACCCCTAATCAAGCCCTAAATGCATAATAAAAATCGTCATATTTTGGCTCTGGTCGAGCCCAAATTTGGGTTACAAAACACACCGTACCTATAGACTAAGATCTGACAAAATGTTCATTTTTAATTCCAGGTGAATTAGATGACTTAAAGATTGAAGAGTTGTTAAAAGATGACACGAGTAGCAAGAGTAAGAAAAAGAAGACAGAGAAGAAAGCAAAGAAAGCTTTCTCCGATAAAACAGACAAAGCTCAAGAGAAGCTGACAGAAGGTAAAACATTTTGTTGGTTTTCAAACATAGCCTTTTTTAGCATGATCCTGGGTGTTTCATGGCCGACCCATTAATCCCCGGCCTCTCCAGTAACCTTTGGTATTCCCATTTAGCCCACCCAGTAAAATTGCTTTTCTTGGTTGATAATAAAATTACCCTTACTGTTATGCCTTAGAATTGGTTAAAATTTCTTCGCCACCCAACCATTGGAAATTATTGATCTTAAAAAAGCCCTTCCAACGTGTCTGACCATTACTAGACCATTAGTTAACCTTGTAAACAATCCTTAAAAACGCACTGTTTTCTATATGCTTCATTACAACCATAAAAAGTGTAATAGTTTGTCTTAGGGATCATAAAGATATGACGTCCAGTGATTGTGGCCAATTTTTGGACCCCCTGCCCTCCTAGTCCAGTAAACGGTGGAGTTGAATGTACCAATATAAAGGTAACATCATCATTTTCGGTGATCCAACCCCTCAAAGTTGGACGTCATATGTTTATGGTCCCTTATAGGAATTAAGCTCGACGAAAGGTAAATCACTGTTGAGAAATCTTGTACACGTTTCTTAGAATTCTATTGTTTCTTTGGAAATCTTAACGAAATCCTATTGATCAAACAGAAATCTTGAACGTTTTTTTAGAGAGACTCACCTAGCTCAGACTTTGCTTGGCTTAGAATTGCCAGAACTTCAAGACTCGGATTTATTTTATTTCTATTTTTCGTTTCTATTTCGATTCTAAAATCAGAGCAGTTTTGATTTACTACTTCAACAGAATTCATTTACCATTAAAGATAGAACTAACTAAATTCCAGCCTCCAAATTTCATTTTATCACCTCTTTGCAATATATCTATATTTGCACCTAAGAATCACTTTTTTTTTAAGAATAGGTTTTTTTTAGTTTAAGAAGGATATTCTTAACTTTTTGTCAAATTTCATCTTGAATATTCTTATAAAATTCGTATGAAAAACAGCTTTTTATTAAGAACCAATATTGCTTTGATCTCTTCCTCTTCTCTTTTACATCGCATTGGATGTTGGACGAAATGTTGATTGACACAAAGTGTTGAATGGCCAATCAATCGAATGCAGCAAGTGATAAAAAGCGTTTTTCAAGAAAATATTAACATGTTTGTAGTGACCAGGTTGTCATAGCACTGAGCCAGATTTTCGGCGCATCTCAATATTGATTTGCAACAAAGAATTTTCATTTATACGCATTTTTCTCTGTTACAGGTTGTTCTTTCGATTTGCAAGAAAATACGGTGTTGTTAAATCATTCCTGTACACATGTAGTTATTTGAAGTCATTTTCGTCATCATTAAAACTGCCAAAATTTATGGGGAGCTTGGACCGGGCATTGGTTATATAAGATGGCTTGAAATTTAGTACAGTAATTATAGGGCTGAAAATGGGCTAAACCTAAAAAATTTTGTCTAAAGCTGGATTTAGCTTTAAAGTGTTATTCAACAATCTGTACTTTCATCATCTAAAACCCCAAGCCTGAATCCTTCAGCATTTTCCACAATTTTGACTCAAAGTTAGGCACTTAAAGCTTGAAATTGTGAAAATGTAGGGATTATATGAGGAATATGAAAACATTCGCCAAAATGTCAAAGAGCAAGCAATTCACTGTGTCTGGTCCAGTAAACCCGTACATTTTGTCCGGTCCCTAAGTTACCAGCTCTCATGTAACACATATGGAAATAAAGCATAGTTAGTATATCTAATGGTTAGGATTTGTTATATGTTATTGTCGATGATGTGCACGGTTAAATGATCACCCAATGTATTGAAATCTATTGATAAAAAAGAATACTCAAAAAAAACCATTTTTAATAACCAATTGGGAAACACGTCATAATATCCTGATATATAATAGATACAGAAGTAACCGAAAACACAAAAGTTCATATGGCGATGTCTTTATCATAATTCAATGACATATCCTAACCATATGGTATAATAACTATGCTATGAGCTAACAAGTTTCTCAGTTCAATTATAAGTCTCTGGTGGCTTTTCTGGGGGAATATTCGCTTGGGGAATCGTGATAATTTGAGGATTTACACAAATGATCAAATGACCAAAAATCTGATTTTTTTCCACGTAAAGAAATTGTTATCCCAATTCTTTTTTTAAATTCTTGCTCCAAATAATAATCCTCAAGGGGGGATAGGTTTTGTCGTCTGTCGTATTTTGGGCTTCTTTTTTAGGCGTCATACATCGAAGATTGTTTTTTCCTGGTGCCAGGCATCGACGAGGATCGGGGTTATACCTATAGTCTGTATCAAAATAAGATGCACTTCCCACATAAATGAGTTTTTTGAAGCCATTTTTCAATATTTTGTGATACTTTCTTTTTAGTTTGAAAGCCACATGAAAACACTTGATCCATCTTCATTATTTTCTTATTTTTTCTGCGCTTAATCATTTTCTTCTTATTTTCTATTCAAGTGCTTTTATGTGGAATTCGAACAAAACAAAAAAGTATCAAAAAATATTGAAAAATAACAAAAAACTCATTTATGAGGGAAGAGCATCTTATTTTTATACAGACTATAGGTCGATAGGATGTCTGGAGTGTGCCGTGGAGGTATTTTTCCGAGCACCCCTTTTTACGGGGCTTTTTGCTAAAATGAGACCCTTATCTACAGAAGGTTTTACAAAATCAAACTTTTTCATGTATCACTGACGTTTATAAACCCATTTCTACGAGAAAATTTAAAATTTTAGACCCATTAATATGTAAATTGAGAGTCAGAAACGACCATTTTTCGCAGCACATCCTGTCAGCGCTCATATTAACGTATTCCCACCTCGAACGAGGTTCCCATCCCCCCCATCGTCAGCATATCAAATCTAATCCAAACACGTGTCTTTTAAAATATTAATTGTTTGAAAATGCTTCGCTTAAAGTCATCCTGCAAGTGAGCCATCAATACACACGTATAGCTGCATGAGGGTAGACCTATAAATAAATCTATGCTTTAAACTTGCGCTCTACTTAGAAGGAGGTCAAAACGAGAAGAATAGAGAACCTGAATGTAAATCGAAATCTCAGCCTCTGTGTTAAACCGCATTGTTGTGGTATGGTACTGCTGTCAGACATTTTGTTTAACTTTGATTGACATTTTTGTTAAACTAGGGGTGGCTCATAAATCGATTTTATTACCAAGTTGGGTGTGTTTGGGGAGGGAGGAGGCTATGAATATTTTTCTGGAACTTTTTCTTATCATTTTTCTTTTTTACTTGCATTGATAGTATTCTACAAATGTTTTTTGGAGGGTTATGAAATATTTTTCATTTTTCTGAAAAATCCACTCACACCTTACCCTTAAAAAAATGGAAGTTTCTTAATGTTCAAATGGTAGGTCAACCAAAATTTGTTACGCCCCTATAAAAATTACCCTTTTTTCTAGTTAAAAGCGTTACAAATGATAAGTAGATAAGCTAAAAGGCCTGAATTTTGCGTTACGTATTGTTTGAACAACCCCTTAAACCAGAAGATGATCCTTACATTTAGGAATGAATCTGTTATCCGAATGTGAGGGTATACTAGGCAAAATAGGGAACTGTATTGGAGGTCAAAAAGAAGCAACTAAATTCGATGCTACTAAATATGCAAGTGCCACAGCAGGGGATATCGCTAATTATGCCCCTTCTGAGCGTAAATCAGCACCGAGCAATCAACAACCGACTCTCACCAAAGACGAAGTCGACAAAGACACAAACGAAGAAGAAGATATTGACACTGAACCAGAAGAGAAAACATCGAAATTACAAAAAGCAGTAGAGAAGAAACCAGTCGCAAAATTAGCAGCTGCTAAAACGGCTGCTAAACCTGCTGCCAAACCTGAACAGCCGAAAGTTATCCAAGTCAATGGTAACGAGTTAACTAACTACTTTCAACATGCAACTGACCAATCACAAGCATGTTGTTAACAAAAACAAGATAATGGGATACACAATTAGCTTCATGAGGAGATGTTCAGACATCTAGATATTCACGTCATATCATTCATAAATATATTGTTAAGGCCATTTATTAAATCATGGACGAAATATGAAGTATCATTCACACCTAGATATATTAGATAAGATTTACGATGCATTTTAATCATTTTTCTAAGAAGTATGACAAGGCCCCATCTGAGACACTTTTTTGGGGCATGACACCTTGCCGAGGCCATCTAAAGGCCGAAAACCTTTCCGAAAACATTCGTAATTAATCGCGAACCTTAACCTTAACCTTTTGTCGAATCTAATTGCATTAATTAAATTAGATCTAATAAAAGTCTTGCGTTCAATGTCCGCCTTAGCAAGTAAATTGATAACGATGACAAATAGACAAATAGTAGTGTGATTTAGGCGCGTCCGCGTCCCTTTTTTGGGGGGGAATAGTTTTTATGAAAGCGCGCGTTATTTCAAATGTTCACAGCTAAATCTAATAACCAGCATATTTTCATTAGCAGTTATTTATCGAAACCTTTTCATAATGTCATTGGATCGTGTTCTCTTTAATTATATATTATAAGCAGCCCTCGAAATTTGGCAAAGCCTGAACTAAATGTACAGCAAAGGTACCGCAAATTCTGCTTTACGGTTCCGCCAGAAAATAGTATTCCGTAAAAAATTAGGTACAACCAACCAACCGGTACCTTAAACTAGGTTACCTTAAGTGGATAAAATTTCGCATGGACTTAATTTCGCGGTCGACCAAAATTTTTGATTTGGCGTGGATTAAATTTCACGGTTAAGCCTTACTTGGAAAACATGCGAGATGACACCATTCACAAATATCACACCGGATACATGCAAGCATTAGATTAAGGGAACACCATAATTCAAAATTTAACTCTAAAATTGATTTTAAACGTTATTGAACCTCTTAATATCTCTTTAACCAAAAAAACGACCCCTTATTTTGCCAATTATAACATTGATGAATCTATAGTCCATACCAAAAGTAAAAGCAATGATCAGTGGCGGATCTGGTCCGATTTCTGAGTGTCTTCAAAAATGATATCTAACCGGAATTGTAGGAAATTTTGAAATTTGAAGCGCTGGAAACGCATGGAAAATCCTACTTCAGGTCCTTTCTTGAACCCAGTTTAACAATTTTTAGGGCCAGTTAAGTCTTGAGCTATTTTTAACATATTGTAAATATTGAGAAGCACTATAATATGACGTGGTTTTGAGAAATGGAAGAAGAGTTTTGTCCAGAAAATGAAAAAAAACTTAATTTCTTTTTTAGCTTTTTTCGTCACGAACTTACTGTACCATATGATTCGTAACCCCTATTTAAAGAAACAACTCATCTACATTTTCTTAAATCGTGTCAGATTATAGTGCTCGTCAATATCTACAAAATGTGAAAAAATAGCTCAAACGGATAAAAATTGACAATGTTAAACGCATTACAAAAATCACTGCTTTTACTTTTTTCCATCTATTTCAAACTCTATATAAAAAATGGCTTATACCTTGCCCCTGTAAGGAAATTTTTGCTTGAAAAGTGACTTTTATGACTCATATCGATCACCCACGAACCCTGGATAGGTTAAAACTGCTGAAAATGCCTCAATCAAAACATGCCCCTAATCTCTTTTCTCTTATCATTGCAGGTAAGATCAGTCTGGTTCTCTCGCAGAACTTTAACACGCTGTACGAGAAGCAAGACAGCCCAAGTTACCAGATGTTGGCTGGGAATGTCAAGAAAGATGTAAGTATTCATCAGTTTGCATTCAGTACAGGAAAAGTCTTTTCCAGACATATGATGAGCTACCACCTTGGTAGACTGTCAACTGCTCCAATTTAAAAAGATATCAAATATAACTGAAGGTTAAGACCGTTACCCCTCCCCCTAACTCTTAATGGTTTTAAAAAGAACAGAAGCCTATTACCAGTGAAACAGTATGCTCAATATTTTCACCGCGCCAACGCCACAATCGATGAAATTTTTAAATTATCTAGTTATTCTTGCTATAATGAAAAACTTATTTTGTCCTAGTATACGAAGAAAATATCCACCGATGGACAAAATCACCGCGCAGCGCAGCGTGGACAATTTATCCGCCACACCAGCTCGGCAAGAACGCGGAGGCTGTTAAATTTTACAAAACCTGTTTAATCTTGCCTACTGATCAAAAGCATAGACTTATAAATATCAGGAAATGTAGTTGATGACAAGTATATTGGTTTGAGATATTAACGAAAAAATTTCGCTAACTTTTTCCTTTTTTTTTCCAGTCGGTTTTTAGAGGGTCTGAAAAATTATTCCTATTTCATTCCGATTACCACTTTCTATCATTTAAACTGGCCTACGAGAAATCCAACGTTTATTTCTAGTAACTCGTGCCTCGACATAATAAACTTTAATTTGTGACTCCATTTCAGCTTGAAAAGATGATCAAGGGAAGTGTAAAAGATATTCAATTCTCGTAAGTATACCCTCCTTTATTTTCTCGTACATTCAGAAATCATAACCTTCACTCGCGCTTCAAATCAAACTAGAGAGGTTTATATTTCATCCCACCTTCTCGGGATCACTTTTATATTCTTTCATTTTGTTTTTCTGACAGGGGGCAAAAATCGATTAATGGAAGAGTTTTCAATGAAAAATTCAAATAAGTCAAGATTAGAAAAAAGACATTAGAATCTGACTGTGACGTATGTCCCTTTCGCCTCCCCCTGGATCCGCCCCCCCCCCCACACACACACACACACTTTTATATCCTCTCATTTCATTCCGTTTTTCTTTACAGTGAAGTGAGTGTTGAAGGTAACCCTCGACAGTCTGGCAAGACGAAGGTCAGTTTTAACATGAACGCATCAGGGAACGAATGGATGAAGAAACTTCTCAAACTCGTCGATGGGGGAGACATCGATGGCCTCAAGGTCATCAAGGGATCGCTCGAGATTGAGGAGGAATAAGGTGAGGCAGCATCTGAAAAATTTGATTGGTTAAAATTACATTATCAAGTACCTGATTGGTCCACTTCAAAATGTCGCAATTTGGCGTTTTATCAAAACTGGAAATTCTGATGAAACTTTTTTGTAAACTATTTATAATCTTCATGATGTTATATTTTATCAATCAATAGTCTAAATTAGACAAGGTTTTAAGATAAACCCTAAGGGTGTCGATTGTTACTGAAACATAAAGAAATTTAGAATTTTATACAAAAAGCGGATATTCGCTAATTTTTTCCGATAAATAAACAAACTAATGTCTGTTCCAAAATTAGTGACACCTGAGGCATATTCATCAATGTTAATTTTAATATTCAATATTTTTTCA
>JAUKPT010000142.1:0-26060 GCA_032273505.1 Nanomia bijuga | reverse complement strand
ATTTACCGGACAAAAAATACAAATTTTTCTAAACCCACATGATGTAAATAACTCCCGAGGAAAATTTAACCTTCATTGCGGTAAATTAGATGTTTTACCGAGGTGTAATCGATGTTTTACCGAGGTGAATAAATTATTTTACCGCAGTGAATAAATTATTTTACAGAGGTGAATAAATTATTTTACTGCGAGTTAACCGCGGTTTCCTCACTGTAAATTAATCTTGGTTAAAACAGTAAGGTCCCTTTTCTAAAGCTTCCATTCAGGCTATAACAGAAACAGCTATCTGCAGCTACAATTATTTTTTTTATTTATGGTCACCAGATCTAGAAATAACAAAATGCATTTCATCTAATTAAAACATTTTACAGATAATAGAAAAATCATTTAATCAAATCATTTGGACATTGTATGTTTTCAGAAACATAAACATTTTAATGGAATGAATTCTCTACAGAATTATCTACAGAAAAAGACTTTTTAAATCTTATAGAAAAAATCCTGACATTTTTATGACTTTTTTATGATTGACACTCAGAACAGCTCAGAATAGTAGCAGTAGCAGTTATTTATTGTTAAATTTTTCCCCTCATATTAAGCAGTTGAAATTAATACCCTGTTACCAATCTGATTCTTCCTCAAAATTGGTACCCAGGTACCAATTGAATTTTTAGCTTTTCAAAAAAAGGAATTGGACCACCACTGACTGCCTATGGTTAAGTATCCTGTCCCTGTACTCCCCTGTATTATAGAAAGCTAGCATGAATGGTGGCTAAATGGAACAGTAAATGACCAAATGGGTGTACAACTTAACTCAGAGTAGTCCAAATCAATAATAGTTAAACCCACCTAAAGACATAACATAACATTTACAGTGAATTCATCACACCTTGTTGCAGGTCCACAAAATTTATCGCTTGTTTCTTTGTTTTGATATTTTGATTATTTGATTTAGATTTTCTTCTATCAAACAACCATGTCAATTCCATCATTGTGCACAAATTTGACTTTTCAAATGAAGAAGTGTTGGCTTACTACATATCATTTCTCAAGACATTATCTCTTAAGTTGAATATGCAAACAATTAACTTCTTCTTCAATGAGGTATGATTGTTGTTATCAAAAAAGTAGAAGAAGAAAAGAAAATATTTCCTTTAAATTATTACATCCTAGGAAATATTCTATTTTTTGATGATTGTTCTGACAGTATTTGATATTCATATTGTTCATTGTTTTATTATGAAAAATAATGGGTTGCAGTGACTATTATTTTTTTCTGTTTAGAAAAAGAGTGACTTCCCCTTGTACACAGAAGCAATAAAATTTTTCCACCATCCTGAAAGTATGGTTCGTATTGCTGTTCGCACCTTGACATTAAATGTTTATAACGGTATGTTGCATTGATTAAACTGTATAACCTCTTTATTTGTTTGAGTTTTTTCCTTGATAAAACATTTGTTTAGTTGCTTTGAGCAGAATATTCCAGATGATAATTTCTTTTTGGAGTATTGTTATCAATTAGCTACTTTAAGGTCAGAAAATTCTGCAGCCAAAAACTTTCGCCGTTTCGTGTTAATTCCACAAAATTTTTACTTTTTTTGTTTGAAGATTGATTAAAAGTGAGAGAAAAAAACCCTTCTCTTTTTTGTACAGCGAAAGTTCATTCCCTCTATTTTTTCTGAGACCCTCTATTCACTAAAGTTTATTTCCGCAAAATATCTTAAATTTGGTCATCTGCGAAAGTTTTTTCATGCAAAATGCTATATATTTGAGAAAGTTTCTGACTTTGAAGTATGTTATAATATTGTTTTCATTATTTTTATTATTTTTATTGTAGTTGGTCATCAAAAGATGCTTGAATTTATATGTGATAAAACTGCTACTCCATATTTTTCAAACTTGATATGGCTCATAGGAAAAGATGCAATTGAACTGGATGATTGTGTTGTTCAGGAATCAGAGTAAGTTACAATACAGTAGAATTCATAATTGTGTGCAGATATGTGTTCACTTTAACTGAACCTCTAGGATAAACAGATTTGGGTTGGTTATATTAATGAATGTTTAATATGATTAAACTTGGTTAATGACAGAGATCTTTTTGATGACCTCTCCTTAGTCTGACACATTGTCTCCTTCCCCTCCTGTTCCCCGTGTTACCTGTGTCACTTGTTAGCTCTGATAGTTAAATTTTGTCAGTTCCTTTTGATTCTTTTTGTTGGTTTATTTTTTATGATTCTGTCAAATCTGTCTCTTCATCTGTTTTCTTTTACTTTTATTTTCGGTCACTAAAGTTTTGGGTTCGGGTTCGGGTCTCAGCAGGGTATTACAACGGATTTGCAATCTACTTGGGCAGTTTGTGTGTTTAATTAATAACATGTTCACAATCTTTTTAAGGATTTCAATTAGATTAGTATTCGGAAGGGCTTATATCAGTTCTTTGACTCACTGTATCGCAGCTGCATCGCAAGTGACAAAGTCAACATAGTTGATGTGTTGTCAGCAATTCAGAATCTCGAGAAATTTGAATTTAATAAAATCAACAAAATTCACTAGCATTTAAAATGCATCTTTTGAAAATATTTTATTAAATATATCCTTGGAAGGTATTCCATGCCTATATTTCATCAAGTATATGACGTTTTTTACAGGGGAACTTTAGTCATTTTTGATATTTTGATAGTTGATAGTTGAGCTAATTGAAACTAGACGAACAAAAAAAACGCAGGTTAAAATCTTGTTCTGTTCTCTTTTTATAGAGGCTCAAAGTTGCGAATTTCGACCTTTTCAACCAGGGTTCAAAAATACATTTTTCCTATCTAAATATATGTAAAGTCAACGGAATGGAAGGCCTGTAATTTAAACATGGATAACGGTTTAAAGACTGAAAAATCCGAAAATGGCATTTTTTTTTGACAATTCTCATCTGAACATAGCAGAAATCTGGTTATTTCCGGTAGGGTTAAAAAAAAGGTATTGTTGAATAACTTGTGATTTGGGCAAGATTTGAAATTGAAACTTTGCATCTGGGCATATTTTTGGACGAGAAACTCAACTATGGCATTTTTTTTTTTTAATTCTTATCGAAACATAGCGGAAATCCAGTTGTTTCCGGTGTTGGGTTTAAAAAAGTTATTGTTAAATAACTCGTTATCTGGGCAAGATTTGAAATTGAAACTTTGTATCTGGGCATATTTTTGAACGAAAACTCAATTATGGCATTTTTTTTGAAAATTTTCATCAGAACATAGCGGAAATCCGGTTATTTCCGGTAAAGGATTAAAAAAGGGTAATGTTGAATAACTCGTGATATGGGCAAGATTTGAAATTGAAACTTTGTATCTGGGCATATTTTTGGACGAGAAACTTAATTATGGCATTTTTTTTGAAAATTCTCATCGGAATATAGTGAAAATATGGTTATTTCCGGTCTAAGATTAAAAAAGGTATCGTTGAATAACTTGTGATATGGGCAAGATTTACAATTGAAACTTTGTATCTGGGCATATTTATACCGTTATCCATGTTTAAGTTACATAAACCTACTTAGCTAGAGCTGCAAATCACAACTTTCTCACAATATTCTTATAAGCCCTCCTTATGAGTGGCTTTTGTTGATAAGACATCACAAAGATAAAGTTTATTTAAGCCTTGTTTGACAGTAATATCATTAACTTCTCGTGCACAACAAGTAGCTTTAAATGGTCTAAACCCTGATCATCTTAGATGGTTCAAACCTAACTTACCAGTAGGAATTAGTGGGGAGAAGGAATCACAACCATCTTTCTAGACCGTAAGCATTAACAACTTATCTAATACCCCTGTGTCAGTCATCTGGAATCCCAGATCCCAGATCACGTTTCCAGATCGAATAATTTTTTATTTTTCAACTGACCACGTTTCTGGTTCGATTGATAAATCGTTTTCATAGTTATCATATTCCGCGGAGCATAACTCACGGATCATTTAAAAAGATTATTTTTCATCGAATGGATTCATTAACTACTTGCTAACTGACCATATTTTGATCAGATCGCAACCAATATATTCCAGATTGGCATCCGGATCGATTTTTTCAAATGACTGGTGTTATCAAGGAAGAACTGTTCAAACAAATATAGGGTTGGAAAAGAACAGAAAATAAGAAAATATTCATCTCTCTAATACTCTCTTTTACAAATACATTTCCACAAAGAAAAATTATAAAAAAAATCTCCATCTAATATAGAAGACCAGAAAAATAACACTAATGAGTAAATTAATGTAGGATTTTCAAGAGAAGGAGATATAAATCTTAGAACAAACATTTAAAAATCAACTACAAAAATCAACAACAAAAATTTGCAAGTTGCTCATGCTTACAAAAGAGACTGGTCACATGCTCACAAAAGAAATATTTGAAACCCTCCAATAATTTACTCTAAAAACAAAAATATGTTCATATATGGTACACCAATAAATAAATAAATAAAATATCTATGCATAAGGAAAGAAAATAATTGAAAATAAAAATGATAATTGATTTGATGTTAGGATATTACAAGTGGATGAAGCAAAGAGAGTTAGTAAGAGTCATTAAGACTCTTACTATGGTATTATTATTTTATGTCTAGGTCAACCAGAAAAAAACGACAGCCAATTAATAACTAATTTTGAGATCTATCCACTTGGAATACTAGTTATAAAGAAAATAAGAAGAAGATTAAAACAAAAAACCTACAATAATACTTTCTTTGTATTAATATTTTTCGTTTAGTTTTTATACAAGAGCAAAAAATATGTGTTAAAATTTATTTTATTTTATGGATACAGAAAGCCAACAGGCAGGTTGTAAGCACTTAAAAAATTATCTATGCTTTTTCAAGAAAATTTAATACAAAATCAATATATATTCTGTATATTCTCATAAAAATTCCAAAACTCTTACTTTTTTTTTTAGAAATGACTTGCAACTTGCAGTAAACTGGCATGTAAAAAGAATTAATCTGCACAAAAATTAATATTAATAAAATAAATTCTAATAATAATAATAATAACAATCTGCTAAATACATACATTACAATCTCATACCACATACATCAAAATCTCATAAAAATGATATACCTCTTAAAAATAAGACACATCTACATCAATACAACAAAATATGTTGGTTAGTATCAAAGGTAGAAAACAGTACCTTCAATTTCAATATAATACAAAAAAATAAGAAAAAGGTTATTTCTTTAATAAAAACATACTTCAGATTTTAGATCAGGTACTTTTAGGAATCGACTGCAAATTATCTTGAGGGAATTAATTTCGCAGATCATATTTTGTCAAAATTACACTGAAAAAATCATAATTTGCAAAAGTGAAAAAAGGATCACAGAGGGATCACAGAGGGATCTGTAAGAAGGACATAATTCTTTCACTTATTTCACAGGAACTTAATGAAAATGGACAATTTAGACAAATAGAGACCATGTTTCCTGAAAATAGAGACTTTCGCGGCAATAAACTCTCAAGGATAAGCCCAATCGGAAAATTAATGCATTTTGTGCGAATAAATTTTTGCAGATCTAAAAATAACTAGAAATTGAATTAAATCTAATGAGAATTAATAGTGTGAATTAGAAATTCTCTTTCTTTTTCTTAAGAAAAATGAATTTTTGCCATGAGTAAGAAAATTATAACACAAAATATATTTTTACCAACAAATTTTCAAAAATAGAGACTCAAACTTAAAATGGAGACCAAATAGAGACCATTTTTTTAAAAAGTCTCTATTAGAGACCAAGTTACTAAATAGAGACCAAGTTCCCAACACTGCATTCGGCAAAAAAACTGAGAAAGATGGGAAAACCAATCCACACTAAAATCGATTCCCTTCGAACAAGAAATTTTGCTATTGGTTGAAAATTACATCATAAAAATTTGGATTGTTTCAACTAAAATTCTAGCAAATTGATGGAATTTGGAATTAAATAAAAAAATGAAAAAAAATCTCTTTACAAGAACCTGCAAAGTAAGTACCTACTGTAATAATATGAATGAAACCCTTTTTATTTATAACAATAAGTTAGAAATAAATTATAAACCGTTTTCTAATTACATAAAATATTCTGTACAAAATTAGAGAAAAATTAAAATTTTAAACTCATTTATCAAATAAAACAACCTCGTTTGAGATGGCCTCAAATTATGGATCTGTCAGTTTAATTTGTTGTTAATTACATCATCAAGCTGGGTGCCTTGCACTTTTGAAAATTCAATTGATTATTTTCTGTCAATATTTGTGATTTTTCACGATGACATAAAGTATTATGGTTTAAATTATGTTTCATGTAGTTGATAGTTATGGCCAATTCAAAAGTATTGGCAGATACATGGATACAACCCTGTCATCAAAGATCTGATTGGCACACTTCAAATGACAGTTATCATGTGAAATTTTGAGAAAACATTGGATGTAAAATTATGATTTAGTTGTAATAGCCAACCGTGTTTTTAATGATGTTCTCATAAAACCAGGAGTAAATTTGAGACAATCTTGTTAAATTGGTAAGGGATTATCTCAAATATCCATCTTAACTTGATATTCAATTGGTTGAAAATTACACCACCAAAAAGCTGATTGGTTAAATTTAAAGCGTCATTATTTTGATGTTTTGTAAAAATCAAAAAAATTCAAAAGCATTTCAACGTAATTTTCAACCAATCAATTAACAGAAAAATACAAACTGTGGATATGGTTCCTTAACGTCCACTCAATTTGCTCTGAAATCTCAAGTTCAAATCTAATGTACACAATTAGATTTCAGATACACAATATATAGTCAGATCACAACATGTAGTAATCACATCGTAAAAGTATAAAAATCAGAATCAAAACTTGTACATTTTCGTTAGAAGCAAACATCTTTTAAAATTCATGTACCTTGGTTGTCCCATCATAACTTTATTAAAACATCATGAAGAAGCTATCTCCAGATAAATAGTTCATTCCATATCTTTACATTGTAATATTGTACTATTCTATAAAGCCAAGCTTTTTTAATATCTACATATAACTCTTAGCCAAAAATCTTTGACTAACTTCATTTTATACACTTTACACACATCACATTTGATATAGTAGCAGTAAACAAAAATTATTGTTAACGAGGAAAAGAATTATCAATTTATGTTATACATAACGATGGAAATTCTGTATGTATATACAGGCAGACCCCTATTTAGTAGGGTAACAGGGATTCAATAGAATGGAATCATATTGTTTAATGCACTTTATGGTAATCGTGATCATTTATTCTGTACTGATAATTATAATCATGATCAGTATATGCTTTTAGTCGAACTGGTGGTGTTACAAGTTCACTTTTTATTTTCGTATTATCGTTGTTTAACGGTGTTGATGTTTGCGTTGAGCCCACGATTCGTACATTGTATTTTAACCGTTTAATTTTGTGTTGTTTACTGTCACCATGATTGTTGTGACAAGATACGATTTTAACTTGATTATCGTTCAGATTAATGAGTTCGTTTAATACATCATGACTGTTCGTTTTTGCAGTTGGTTTGTTATTCAAGTTTTCATTGTCAACAAGCGTTCTTTTTCGTTTTTCAGAGTAGTCAATCTCATCTAGAAAAAGAAAAAAAAAAGGTTGATAGAAATCTGCTAAAAAAAATAGTGAAATTAGATAAAAAAAAAGAAAAACTGACTAGAAAAAAGGAATTCCTTTCTACGTTGCAGCAGTTTCTTTATTCGTTGACTGCATAAATCAATGGCATTCCATAGACAAACAAAACATCATTGCTGCAAAAAAAATATTTATACCATTTATTGCCTAACTAGAAATTGATGGTGAGGTTAAAGGCACAAAGTGCAGGAAATAGTGGTAGTTAAAGAAGTTGCACTATAAGCAAATATTTGGTACAAAGAATGTTTATATTTGGCATATTATTAAAAAAACAAAAAAACTTTAAATCAAATTACCTAGCTCTGCCTTTCCATTCTTTCCAACATGCTCAAATTTTACTTTCTCTGACATAAATATGTCTGACGAATTATAGAATGATTTTTTTAACCAATGATGCATTGTTGAACGGGGTATTCCAAACACTTTTTTCGCCGTTCCCAGATTGTTGCCATCTTTAACAAAACCAATGACATCTTCTTTTAATTGTTTTGAATATGAGCAGCGAATGTGAGATGCATTGGATTCGAACAATACTAAAACAAAGATTTCGATTGTTAGTGACCTTCAAATTTAACAACTTGGCACTAAATTTGTTTGTTTTTTTGCAACCAGCTCAAAAGTTCCTCCAAAATCAAATGATTTCTCAAAATGGACTACATATCCAAATATTAGAAAATCGTTGGAAAAACAGATGCAATACGTACCAAAATAATTTCGTAAAATTTCAAGAAAAACCCTGAATTGCTAAATCCATTCTAGCCCAATTTAACATAATACTGAAGTTTTATGATTCCCAAAGCAAATTCCCCAGTACAAATTTAGCCTTCAAAGTAACTACAAACCTGGGTTTTCTTCTAATTCTCTTGTCAAATCTTTATGTATCTTTTTTAACCAACAATGCATCGTCGATTTAGGAATGCCAAAAACTTTTTCAGCTTTCCGTAAACTGTTCCCATCTTTTATAAATGAGATCACATCGTCTTGTTGCTGTTTCGAATACGACCGGTACGATTTTGATGGTGCTAACGATGCTAATAGTTTAAGATTAGCAAATGGATTGATAATTTCATTCCCCTGGTCATCTATAACACCTTGGGGAGTCATTTGAATATGTTAATTTCTAAAAATAATTGGTAATTATTATAGAATAATCGAAAAATTGAAAAATGACACAAAATTTTTCTCTATTTTGATTATTTTCTTTCTAGAGTATTGGCCCTGTAACACTTTCAGGCACCATTTTAATATGTTTATTTCTAAAAAAAATAAACCAAACGTTTGAGAAAGTAAATCTCAAAGAAAAAAATAATTCTTCTCTCTAAATCATGGCCAATGGTTGTTAAAAGTGGAAATGATGACAACATTTAAAAATGTGATCGGTTTTTTGATAATGTAATCTACAAATAATCAAACAGTTAATTAGCCAAAATATGGAGACTTTATGACTCTAAGTAAAACGTTTCATAAAAATTAATAATTGAGGTAAAAAAATATTTTCGGTATATTCAAAACTTTCTTGACAATGAAATAGCATCACAATTTGTACACAACACAGCCTACATTTTGACATTTTATTTTGAATTCCATGTATTGTTTAGAAAGAATACAAAAAATATGAATTTGTAAATAATTAATTCCTGTTTTTTCAACCAATAATGTAAACACATTAAATTCATTTTATAAACACATCATTTTTTATTTTTTGTATCAAAAATCTCTTTGCAGTGGACATGCTTCCTTGAAAAACATAGATGCCAAGGTAGTTACACCTGAAGAAAATGCTTTCATAAAAAGTTTAGCTTTTCACATTATAAAGCATGAGTTTACTATGCAGTTTCCAAAAATGTCAGATTCAGGGACTAAGAAACCAAATTACATATAAAAGATTGTATGAAATGTTTTACAAATTTTAAGCAGCAGCATTCGAAACAGAACAGATGCCAAGTCTGTCCCTGCTTGTTTGTTGAAAATTACAACATCAAGTTTCTGACTGGTTCACTTGAAAAACATTTTCATGATAAAAAGACCCTTGATGATTTATCATTAATCATCTTTAATTAAACCAATCAGAATCTTTGAAGCAATATTTAACCCATCAGACTTAATAATATACCCATAATTAGTAAACAGACAATCCTGTAGTAAATGACAAACAACTTCGTTTTTCAGTCCTAAATTTCAAACTCAGAACTTACAACGAAATCAAATCGATTATAAATCAATTTTTGTACTAGAATTATAATCATCTTATAGAGAGAAGGAGCTTACTGAGAGCTTTATAAACAATACTAAACTCCATGATAAGACCTGCAATAAATATGTAAAACAAACACAGCTATAGACTTGTTTCCAAAAAAAAAAATCAACTGTTTCGTTATGTCTAAGAAAAACCTATAAATGTCAAAGAATAACAAAGCTAAAAAACTTTTATATAAAAATTAAACCTTCAGTCAATAACAAAGTACATGTAGTGACTTTCCGAAAACAATAGGCAAATTTATTGATCATTTGGTTGGTCGAAAATTATGTCATCATAAATCCATCAATATATTGTTTAGAATTTCAGTCATCATCTTTAGGGCAAGTTCACACGTAACCTCTTTACTACCTTGAACAACCTACCTTATGAAACCAAAAAAATGCATTCAATTAATGACCCATTCCCTCCTCAGTAGTAAGTTTTATTTCTAAAACTGTGCCTGATTTTTACGATATGGGTTACGTAATAATTAGAGTAAAAGATCTACCTACCATACGTAATGAATTGTAACCAAAACTCAAAAACCTACCTACCAGATCAAGGTTACGTAAAAAAATCAAATAACAAAATTTTAAATTGAATCAATCAGATTTATAATATAATATTCGACAAATAAAATGATCAATCAATCTCTCGCAAACACCAAAAGACGATTACATGCAGTGAATAACTAACACAAAAAAACAAACGATACCACTAATATAAAATTTCTAAACACTTTTCTTTTCATGGAAACCAATGTGACATTAATACTCAGACACGACATACACTTTACTTGTAAAACATTTTAATAGACATCCAAAAAATACATTTATATCTACAGAATTAAGGTCACTAAAACTAAAAGTCAAGCTGTCAAGTATGCAAAAAACAAAGTAACCAATAACGATATGAAATAAATTCAAAACTAATAATAACTAACTTTAATAGAAATATGTCTAATATTCTTTGGTTAATCTTAAAAATTAATGTGCGTGAAGTGCCAAAAATGATTACACACACAAATACACACAAACTCAAAATATTATATAGATATAAAATTTTGCGTTTGTGTGTATTTGTATGTGTAAACATTTTTGGCACTTCACGCCCATTAATTTTTAAGCTGAGGATCATTTTCTAGGTGGTGGTAAGCCTCTTGAATTTCAGGTTATGCTCATCTCTATAGATGGAAATGGAAATTCTAGGTGGGGGGGGGATCATACCCCAGTTCGAGTTATGTGACTAAATTTGACAATGACAATGACAATGACAATGTTAACATGAGTTAACAATACATATCTGTTTCACATATAGAAATTTATGTTCTACTGAGGGGGGTGCAGACTAGGCTAATCTTTTACTTGATTTAAATCAACGTTATGATTTTAAGATTGTTAATGGTCTAAAGTACATACTTACTGAAATACAGAAAAAAGGTTTCTTGGATAACATTTCACTACAAAAGCTAAATAAAAGAGGTGCATTATATACTCAATTGCCAAAATTATCTAATTTAAAACATATCCAATAACCATCCCAATACTTATAATTACCAAGACAGGGTCACCAAAAGTCACGGAAAGCTGTCATGTCACCATATCAAAATGAATAATGCCAGTTTTTATTAGTTATTAGTTGATTTAATCAAAAAAGCAAATAAGAATGATGGATGAGAAAAAACGAAATGGGACAATATTTTGATCAACAATTAGATTCTGTTTTTAAGAAAAGAATACTTTTAGCAATATCCTCTATCACAATTTCATTAGAACATCGAAAAAACAACAATAGCGATTGTGAAGAGTTAGAAGTATGTACATGCACATGTACACGTTTCTAGACATGATTCCTTGCATGATTCTTGTAAGCTGTTTGAAGAATCTTCAAAATCAAATTAAATCCATACTTCACACCATGATGTCTCTTAACAATTGCATGATTCTTATAATATATGTCAATAGGTGTTAACGTGCGATACATAAAATACCTTAGCTTTTGATTGATAGAAAATTCGAGGGGCGAATCACTCAAAAGTCTGCGTTTTCAAAAATTCAAAAATAAAACATTTTTTGTTTTTGAAATTAAACAAAATCAAGGCATATTCAGAAGGTTTGAAATTTCTATATTCATTTCAAGGTTATTAATATAAAAGGATCCGTACACAATAGATATAGATTTTAGTTCAGTATCTGAATGCAGTTTTAAGTGACAAGGTAAAATCAGCTTTGTGGCTCTTCTCATACGATGAGTCACAGGGAAAAGTTCTGATACTGGAAAAACATTTCAAAATACTTGTCGTCGTAATATAAAAAGATGTGGTGACAACGATTGTTAATAAAATTTAAAACAAATATTACTGATTATGGTGAATTTAAAAGTTATGAAAAAGTGGGACTTTAAAGTATAGATTATATTGGACAATATAATCATCAATAAGTTGGATTATGTAGTCAATAAGAACAATCCATGAAAAGGGACCGACAAAATGTCAAAGTTTAAGACAAAGAATTAGACATTTTCACAATATGAATATTATCTATACATTATTATTAATTTAGCTTTTAATTCAAAAGAATAAAAAAAGAAAAGTTCTAACTCTCTCATCCATACAAACCCAACTTAGGTCTCTACAGAACTAAGCTAATTTGTAACATCGATAAAATATACTCATACCTCTATTAGCATCATCAGTAATCAAATTCATTTTTTTAGAGAAATTCCTGATCAACAACATAAAAACAATACACTTGATTTCAAAATAGCGGCTTCCTTATTCTTAATATCCACGTTTTAACATTTAAAAAAATGTTCTGTGACATAATGAACAAGTGAAAAAATAACAATTTGATAAGCATAATACTGCATTATTTCTAATTAGCAATAATACTAATTTTTCAAGAAAAAAAATAATTCTACGTCATCATTACTTCTATACATTGAATGAAAACTTTTAATTCCAAATACAAGCCAGGAATACAATTAGAAAGTATTAAATAAGTGATTGTCTGCTAGCTAATTTGATTGGTTTAAAATTACATTAAGAAGATTCTGATTGGTTTTCTTTGAAATGATAACATTTCTACACTTCAACAAAATATCAAACTTGAACCAAACAGAATTATTTCAAACCAACCAAATGGCAATATTTATCTTATGGCCTGCAATAAAGGATCATGGTGATCATCTAGCTAAATAGAAAGTACTATCTGCACAACTCTTTAAAGTGTAGGCAAGCCAACACGTCACAACCACAACACATCTTTATTATCATAAATCTAAAACACCAAAATTTATGAAAAACTAAGAAAAATTATATTCTATACACTACTCTTGACTTATGTAATTGCACATCCTTCTTGAATCTTAACATTCAAACATTCCAAGAACAACAGACAAATACAATATTTGTATTTGACGTTGTTGGAACATGCTTCTAAGAAAAGCTAACAGCCTGTTCAAATAACAGTGACCTCAAATGTTTATTTACGTTATCTACGATTGCAGTGATTAAGTAAACAAGTTTACAGTGAGGGAGAATTTGATACCACCGTGCTTCTATTAATAGCTTTCAAGTTTAAGTAATATACTGCACTTCAAAAAATGTAAACATAAAACATAAGTGCCTTAATGTTGGGCTTTTATTGTGACTTCATATTTCAATTACCTATTGTGGTATTGGAATAAATGAGGTTTGAGGCCAAGTTATAAAACCAGGACCCCAATCCATCTAGCTTCGAACCGTAGTTTGGTTCTCCTTAGTAAATACACTAATTGTTAAAAAACTTGATTGTAAACAAATTTTACAAGTGCCTTAACAATTAGTGATCGACTAAAATTCCTTTCTCCTTCTTCATTCTTTATCTGTATACAGCTACATCATATGCTACATATGAAACATTGAGGAGTGGCTTAATAAAGAAAGTTTTGGGGTTTAACCAATTTAAATCAAAACAGTAGGTCTCTTTTACAAGAAAAGAAAAGCAAGGAGTTGTACTATTTATAAACGTTCATTTTTTTTTACCAAATTATTTTCAAAACTCGGCCATCCTATTTTCTACCCAAATTATAAATTTCCAATCCCTTCAAAACTGTCCAGTATAAAATAATCAGATCAAACTTGGGAAATAGTTGTTATTTATTTTAGCCTCTGTTACCATATCTATCACCATATATTTTGAAGAAAATTAGTGCAGTTTTGTTGTTGTTTATTTTGCCTGCATTCATTTACTTTTAAACTGTATATATTTTACTTAAACTTTGTTTACAACCTCCCACTGTTTTGATGGCATTGAAAAAATATATAGAATAATATTGTTTGAATGCAACCTTTTTCAATCCCTTTAGTAGATGCTTGAAAATATCTTTGAATTTTTAAACAGAAAAAACTAGGAAATATATATTTTTTAAATAGAAAAATATGTAGAAAATGACATATTATTACACAACTTCTAACTAATTCTTTAAAAATATCTTTCAAAAAAGGATCGTATGCTTAAGTCAGCACAAAAAAAGCATTGATTTTCTGTAAAGCAAAAATAATCTTCAATTAGATTTGAATATTTGAAAGATGTTGTATCACATTATCTTAACTTTCTAAATTCCAATTTAAATGAAGGAAATAATGAAATAACCAAAAGTGAATCAATAAGTAAACCAACAAGATTCTTTGAATTATGAATTTCTAACCAAAATAACCATAAACAATTAAGACTATCCCATAACTAAAAATGCTCTTCGTCATGATATAAGACTAGCATTAGCAATCAGGAATTCATCTGTATTCAACACAGATTCAACATATTTCTTATGAAGCTCTTCAACGTAAGAGTTATCAACACTACGTTTTCGTTTTGGCGAATCGATAATAATGACATTCTGGTTTCTCTCATTGTCATCTTCGATTTGTTGGAAACAACTTTCATAATAACCAATAGTATTGTTAATTTCGTTTTCGAGAAGCTCGTAAAATTGTTTCACTATAATTTTAACAACATCAAATTTTTTGCCACATTGAATGTCAGCAGGTAAATTTTTCTTTAATTCTGAAAAAATTGATTGTAACATCTTACTTTCTTTCGAATAAACAGTACAATCTAACGATGAACTAGTATTTGTAAATTGAATTTCAGAATCTAAAAACATGGGTTTAACAACTATTGCATTACCAAAATGTGAGCTTTTGCAATTTAAACGATCTGAAATAAGTTTCGGTAGAGATACCAAAGAAGATGTCTTGGATGTTAGAGTAACATTTTCTTGATGATTCAAAAAACTAAAAACTAAGTTCGATCTAGCATCACGCTGTGAAAAATTCTCTGCAACAGTATTACTATCAGAAATCATATCTTGTACAGAAATAATTTGCTCACCGACACAAATAGAAAAATGTTGATTGTTTTTATTGCAGTAATTTACGTAAAGTTCAAATTCAAGATCAGCATTAGATGGAATATCAGGACATTGAGCAGATGAAACAAGTGTGCATCTCCGACCTGGATACATTGAATTTGTACATGCTTCAAGCCTCTGTTGTTTCCATGCACTCTCTTCTTTCTCTAACTTATAATCATAATAAAGAATGTCAGATGTTGACGATAAACAATTACTACCAGTTGAAACTAATTGTAGCGATACATTATAAAAATGATCTTCTTTAGTAGTATTTTCAATCTCAACAACAAATATAATTTCATTATGGTATATTTTAAACCAAATATCGTGTATATTAAATGGTCTAGTTTCAACAATCCCTTTATGGATGGTTGTCAAAGGTGTTTCTCCTAATAAGTCTAACAGTCCAGGTGGAGATGTAACTTCATGATCTTTTCCTACACTCTGACTTATCGATCTATCAATCGTTGTTTTTATAAGCATCTCCTTTTCAAACCTTTTCGCAATTTCATCATGTAAAAGAGTAGTTGTTGATAATATTTTTGAATTCAAGGCTGAAAGAGCAGAATCATACCCATCACTATATTGTTGTTTTGGCTCAGCCTTCCTTTTATTAACAAACATGTCCTCATAGTTGTTATTAGTACGGGTGTCGTACATGCAGCAGTCGTAATCGGTGATGTAATAATCGTCTTCTTCATCATTATCGTAAAAACTGCAAACGAGTTGTTCATGTCCATTGCAAATATAGTCATCAATAAATATTTTTTTGACATTTTCCTGGAAATATTCTTGTACTTTATTCTCCTTTAAACTCAAGACACAACCACTTGAATTTGTTGTAAGTATAATAATGAAACAATCCTTATTGTTGAAATCTTCACAATTTATTTCAACAACCTGATCAGCGAGTGGAATTTCCTGACAAAATATTACAACATCGTCACATGTAATAAAACAATGCTTCTGAAGACATGATATATTGACGTAATTCCAATGTTGTTCAGTGTTGTTCGGAAAAAGACATTTCTTCATAACATCAGTCAATTCAACTGTTAAAGATGACATGCTAAAACAAAAGGACAACATACTTTAAGCTTAAAAATTGATCACGAACTCTTAATTAAAGTAATGATAAAACAAAATTGAATCTTTTTTCATTTTCTTATGGTACACAAAAAAGAAATCAAGATCACTCATTTTATTCATAATATGAGATTCATGGTCAGAAAATCCTTGAAATAAAATAATATTTCCTTTCAAGTAATGATAAAATGAAATTTTAAGTTGATCTAAACACATCACTTATAATCATGTATTCAGTAAATGTTGTCATTTATACTGAATTTTAAACAAGAAAATAATGGTTGTTTTGCGATTTTCATAAAAAGACATTTCTTCATAATATCGGTCAAGCCAACTGTTAAATGATGAGATGCTAAAACAAAAGGAAATACAAGAAATGACATCAAACAAATATTGACACAAAGGTAATTTCCTTTATATGTGAGTTAAAAAAAATGATCATAACCTATTAAAATATATCTCAAAATATGTGAAATATGTTGAACCACATCATATTTTTATTTTTTTCAGAGATGATAGAGCATGATCTATTTAAAAAAATTAATGAATGAGAATGGAAAAAAAAGTGAAAAATATGGAAAAGAAAATTTTCAATTTCTTTACAATCACTCAAAAACAAAAATATCAACCAGTTTTAGAAGATACAATGTACAACCTAATACCACTGTTGTAATGCTTGCCTACTGAGCTACTTTTGGGTAAAATGAACTTCATATTAAGCTCTGTAGAATCCAAAACTATTAGTAAATTATTTATCAAGTAATGAAGATACCAAATATCATGCTGATATCATGACTTACTAAATATCATCTTCTACTTGGAAAGACACCTTTTCTGAATTTCCAACAAATTGTGTTATTTACATTTTAAGATGATAACAAAGTGGTTTAAATATGAAAAAGTTCTCTCTTAATAGTTAATCCACATAGTATGAAAAAACTGGAGAATTAATATAAAACTGTTGTTATGATATCAAAACTAATAGTCATTTTTATACAAATATAAAAATGATGTCGATTATTTTCATTATGAGTACAACCTTTTTGGTGTTAACAGATATTTTTCGTTTAAGTCATAGCCATAACAAATTTTAAGGATGATTGTGATTTTTCTTTTGTACTGGAAGGAGGTTTGCAAGAAAAAAAAAACAGATCAAAATTTTCAGGGTCAAAATATTCTTAAAATTATGCTTAATTTTAACATTTTTAGCCTCAATATGCTTATAAACGTTATGCTTAATAAAACAAAGAGTGCATGCTCAATGTTTTCTAATAAACATTTTAAAAAAAGACAATACTATGATGCAATATAATCATTCTGAATTAGGAATCATCATAAAAGTTTGTCTAATTTAGACTATTGATTGGTTGAATTTGAATACTACATCATCAACATTTTGGATGGTTTAATCAAAAAATAATATTAGCATTTTTATATCAACCAATCAGGTTCTTCATGATGTATTTTTCAACCAATCAATAGTCTAAATTAGAAGTTTTGAGATATGATCCCCTACCCTATTCAACAAAAACTATTTAAAAACTGGTGATAAACTCACTCTCATTGTCTAACTTGTCTAGTGAGATATTATCATAATAAAGGGTTTTGTATCATAAAATGTCATATGCTGATATCTTTTACTGATAATACTATTGCATCCTTTGATTATTCTATCACAAATGATAATAACACAGTCAAAATACACATTTCACATTTTTGACATTAAATTGACAACATATAATTTTTGTTTCAAGAAAAATGGCAGAATTGATCTTTATATATGTCACTCATTTTAACTCTTATGACTGCTTAACTGGTTACCAACTGCATATCATAAAATAAAGAGAAATATCTGAGTTGTCTTTAGTCCAGAGCTGTTAAGCAATTCAAAATGTTCATGCCAACTCATTATCAACATAACAACACAAAAAATTGACAAAACAATTTCCTTTTCAAGTTAATATAATCCATTTCAAGCCATGATGAATGAATGATGAATGAATCCGAAAGACAACATTGAGTCATAAACAATTAGTTACTAATTGTTTTTAACAAGTTTAATCATGAGAATTAAAACTGATGAAATCATCGGTTCATTGGTTCAACCCATGCCATGTGAAGAAACTTGGGTAGTCAGTTGGCACCTAACTCAACACCTAACTCAACACTAGATAGGACTTATGTTGGTGCCAAACAAACCTTACCTTACCTTAACTGTTACAGAAACTACCTTACATGAAATGTGTATAAATAGTTTAAAACTTCATTACTGAATATAACAAAAAGACAAATTTCAACAGTGTCAATACAAGTTAAAGAAATATTTAACTCACATTGTAACAAAAATACTAATGAAATAAATATAGTCCAAAAAATTCAATTTTAATAAACCTATTTTTCAGGATTGATAAAAAATTCTTAAAAAATTCTTAGATTCTCTTAAACATTTTTTAATAACCCTTCAAACAACTTCCAGAAATCATCAAAATTTGATTCATATCCTTCGGAAATTGTGCTGAAATTTCTTCTATACTAAAGTCAATAAAGTACATAGGCATACAGGGAGGAAAGGCTTAGAGGGGGGCTGCTTAAAATGTTTACCACTAAACTCGGTCTTTGAAATGGATGCAAGGGTGGAGTCTGCCTCCCTCCCAATCTAAATAGAGCTAAAAGATCTGGTTTAAAGTTCTTGCAGTTTCATTGGTTGTAATTTACATCATTGAGATCATCAACCAATGATCATCAACCAATCATCCCCTAAGAATTCACCAACAATTTGTACCCAATTAGCCAATTCCTGAGAGACATTATTGCTTTCGAAAAAGATCAAATGAAAATATTTCTATTTTGGTTCAATTTTTAACTCATTGGAATAACAATTAACAAGATATCAACTTATTGCTTTCACTCACAAGTATCCAGTCTCATATTATTGGCTGTATCATTACACGAATCATTTTAAAGTTAATGGAAATGGTTAACAGGTCAAACTTATCTGTTTGGTTGGTAAAAAATTACATCATCAAGCATCTGATGGGTTCAACGGGTTTGTCTGCAAATGATAGGTAAATTTATCACTTCATTGATTAGTAAATCTAATGATTTAATTCTGAATTGAGGTAATTTTTAACAAATTTATCTATATTTTGTAGGCAATTCCTGAATATGCTTTTATACAATAATTCAAGGTGACAGAAAACTTTTTACTTTCTTGGATGTCAATGGAAAATGGCTTAACTTTCTTGGACATCCATGCAGACAGGGATTTATATAATAATTAGTCTCCTTGTCCTATCAAATGGGTGTATATTTAAAGAAATCGATGGAGGCAAATAGTATGATGCATTCTCCATACAGGGATGGACAATCGTTCCTTTACCAATTTGATGCCATCTGTCACAACGATTTAGTTCTGATCTGTTTGAAGTCGAGTTTGACGAGAAGTGTTGACATGACTAACACAACAGTACATGTATTAGTTTGTCATGTTCATGACAGTGGTATCTCTTCCATTTGCAATCATTTACAGTCATTTTACTGACATTTCAAAAACACACTAGATTGAATGCATTACTGTTTCCGCTCTCTCCAGCAATCTAAGTTCATATACTGATATCTACCTCAAATATCAGGGACTAAGTTCAGTATCATACTTTCTTGCTTACATTTGATCGGCGCAGCCTGGCAGACAGAGAAAATAAGAAAGAATTATTTTCTCTATAAACACAACGTGCTTCCTCTGCTTTTGCTCTGTCTTTCGCATTGGGGCTGTTTTATTTAAATCAAACCACATCACATAATCACTTGTGCATATCTTTATAATCAACGCAAATGTTATGTTCATGAACAGAAAACGAACGCTATTGGCAAAACGAGTCATTTGAAATTGGAGAGTGTTTTCATTTCAATTTCTAAATCTGTACAATTCTTCTCCCAATTGAAAGTGCTGTATATTTGTCTGCATATTCCTTGGATTTTACCAACCAATCGAAACTTTTATACTCTCGAATATGAGTGTCATTCACTCCCCCTTTATGAGCTCAACTAAGTGCAGTGTAGCTGGACCTTTATGCAAGGCTTTTGGACAACAAACAAGTTTGTCTCCTGGTATTTATTTCATTGCATTGCATTGCATTTCATTTCATTTCATTGGGATGTCATTGCAGATTTGCAATTTAATACAATTCATAAATTTGTGTTGGGGATTCACTTCCTTGAAATTTTTTTGGCTTCCTTAGATTGGCAGTCCCGCAGTCCTAGACTTTCTACCACCCTGCAATAATTGAATCAGGTTTTACATAAAGTAATTTTTAACCAATCAATAGTCTAAATTAGACAAAGTTTTGAGACAACCCCTAACAGATTAAATATGGACTTTTAAATGTTCCTTCAAATTCACTTCAAAACTTTTACATAGAGCTTGCTCAACAATTTTAGCTTACTAATACAGAGTAATGGTAGGCCACAAGAAAAATCTACTTCATAATCAATAAATTCTAGTATAGCGATGGTAAAAACATTAGAATTCATTTTATACACATTCAAGATTTTTTCCTATTTTCTTTTTTTCTGGTAATATAATAAATATTCTCTGAATAAAAAGTAAAATCCATTTGCAAAATTCCCCATATATCTGTATGTTATCCTTGATATCATCATGCTTTTAAAATATGAATAGGAATAGATGTAGTCAGAATAAGAAGGATTTCAAATTCATTTCATTATTTAAAAAAAAAATTGTCAATAGATTTTCGATAAGTCTGCCTTAAATGTCAGTTTTCATTGTGTAAACAAGTGATAGTAAGTCTTCCATCCTACATGGAACAAAATCGTGCTTAAAAAACAAAAAATAATAAAGGTAAAATAAATGCTCCCTTAACCACCAATATGACAATATGAAGGGAAATCTATAAAATATTACATTAAAAAATAGTAACATAGTACAATGATATGAAACAGGTATCCATGTTGAAAAACAAGTATCTTGTTTTGTCTTCATAGTACTATCATACTTTAAATCCAAGATTTGCGATACTGAAATTCTTTTATCATTCATATTAGTAAGAAAATGCATTATCCTTTGAAATGGGTAGTATTGGGCATCAAAGTATGCAAATACAACAATGCAGGTGGTTGACCTGAGGAATATTGATAGAATCAAAAAACCTCACTTGAATAATAAAATTGATTTACAATGCTGATAAAATATTTGATGATTTTATCATTTAATATATGAAAAATTCCAAAAAACCATTGTGGCCACAAATAAATGTATAAAAATCTGACAAATACAAATCCTTGATTCAATTGTCATGAACATCATCTCATTTCAATTGAGAAGGAATAGTAAAAGAAATTGCAATATGAAAAACAAACTTTGTATTGTATTGTATTGTTCTATACAAAATACTTTTTTATGCTGGTCATGACTTAAGATTAAGTTACATATACATATAGTGCCATGCAGAAAGGATCTTAAAAAAAACAAAACAATAAGGCTGGACATGACTGAAGGTTAAGTTACATATAGTGTCAAGCAGAAAATCCCCTAAAAACGCGCACAAAATTAATGTAAAGGTTTTCTACAAAATAAGGAGAGAGAAGAGAGCATTGTCATTAAGATCTTAGTATATGTTATCAAAATACCAGATAAGAGCAGAAGTAACACTAAAACCACAATGTTCAATATAGTATTTTCATAACTACAGAACTATATTGTTTAGTTAAATATATTTTTCAATCTTCGGTAGCTGAAAACCACATAATGTAATACTTTTATAAGTAGTATGGACAAAATGCTTACAATATACACCAGATATTTCAGGTCCTGGTTATACCATAAGAAATAATATAGAAACTTTCACAGACAAAATTCAGTTACCATAGCAAATGATATAATGAAGATTTCTGATATTTCGTTATTCACCTTTTTTTCTTCTGTCATTCCAATATCTTTCATTTTTTTTACCAACATTCCAATAATTCTGATTTTTATTTATCATTGTATTGATATTTGAGACCCATTTCACCATAAGCACTTAAAAATTGCAACTGATAGTTATTGGTTCTTAAATATTTCAGTAAAATTTAAAAAAAAAGCATCAGAATATGCTTTCAACTTATATATGGTGGTTATAACCAGATCGTATTAAAAGTTATTATAAACAGATATATCAAGACAATATCAGTGATAATTTCCTTTAAAAATAAAAAAAAAACTGTAACATACATCTCCAACATTAAAACAAAACAAAATTCAAGCCAAACAGGTCCTTGACTTCAATATTAGAACAAAACAGATGAACTGAAACAATTACAATACTTGTAAGATGATATTTGTTTTTAAGTTGTATGACTTATGCAGTTTACTTGTAATCAGATTAACCTAGGATTAGTGTCCTCATAAAGAGGGTGTTAATTTATAACTGGAGGGAGATTAAGACATCTAGACAAAATCAAATTAAAAACAAAAAATGTATCTGATACTGATATAATCATAAGTTAGAAATTTAAGGGTGTTAATAAGTCATGCCTGTTAGTGAATTATATAAAAGGTAACAGTTGTTAAAGAAATACCTTAAAATCTTTTGTAATGTATTTGGCATTGATGACAGAAAATAACAACGAAAATGTTATCAGTCATGACAGTGATTTTGTTTTTTAAAACTGTTATAATTTTTTTTAATACATACATCTGACATTTGTTTTATAATTTGCAAACTTAAGATGATATTGTAGACACACTTTTTTATAAGAATAGTATTTTTTGGATTCAAGAAGAATATTGTTAACTTTCCAGCCAAATTCATTCTAATTATTTCTTAGCATATTCTTAGGAGAAATGTCTTTTTTTAGGAAATTCAAGATGACGATATTCTTAGCATATTCTTAACTTTTTGTCAAATTTCATCTTGAATATTCTTTTATAGTATATTCTTATGTAAAAAAAGTGTATATGACATTTCAAATACATAAGATATACCCCTTAATCCTCTCTGCAAGGTCACAAGTTTGTACAGTTACACAAAAAAGATTATGCCTACTCTACAAACGGTAAAGATTTGGGTACTCCACCCCTAATTCTCCTACCATAATTTCTTCCATTTCCATAACCATTAAAATATTTGAATCATTTTTATCTACTTGATAAAGCACTCGTGCACTTAAAGGAGATGTTTTGACCTACTATACATACTATACAACTTTATCAAACAACTTGACGAAAAGTAAAAATGAATTTGTTGAAAACTCAAAATCCATGCAACAAATTTATTAGATAAACAATATTATTAAAAAGACATCTTCAAAATATATTGGTATACAACATTTCTGGTACTTGTCTCGTTATTAACAGAATAGCATTGATAATTCTTTTTCTTATTAAATTATAATTATTTGTGTCTATATGGAGTCTTTCATAATCAAACCATAAATATTCTTCAACAAAAACCATTTTGAAAAGAAAACATTTTTCATGTAAAACAACATTCCTTTATGTTTTTGACAGTTCAAAATGAAAACACTTGTCTGTATATTATAGACAACTTTTTCATTTTATTGATTGGAAATTACACAAAGAAGATTCTGATACGTTAACTTGGGAATCTTACCATGAGTTTAAGTTTAAACAAAATATTCCAATTATGACATTTTGAATTAAACCAATTTTTGATCCTAATGTAATTTTCAACCAATCAAATGACAAATTTGCCTATTAGTTGTAGAAATCACTTAAGGATTGTCTCAAAACGTTGACTAATCTAGACTATTGTTTGGTTAAAAATTACATCATGAAGATTTGATTGCGTCGCAAAACAATTTCACCAAAATTTTCAGTTTTAATAAAAGTTCAAATCGTGAAATTTTTAAATGAGCCACTCAGATTCTCATGAAGCAATTTTCATCCAATTAATAGTCTAAATTAGACAAAGTTTTGAGATGATCACTAATCAAACTAAATATTACATCATGAAGATTTGATTGGGTCGCAAAACAATTTCACCAAAATTTTCAGTTTTAATAAAAGTTCAAATTGTGAAATTTTTAAATGAGCCAACCAGATTCTCATGATGCAATTTTCATCCAATTAATAGTCTAAATTAGACAAAGTTTTAAGATAATCACTGATCAAACTAAAAATATGTTTGTTGGATGAAATCTCACACATTTGACACTGCATAAAATATTTAGGCAGATGAAAGAATATATGATTTTGATAACAAAAATTTAAGAAAAATGTAGAAACAAAAAAATCATCATCATTCATAAGTGAAAGTTCTTTTAGGCAATTATAAATAACTGGAGTCAAAAAGAAACATTTTGATCTGCTAATAAATGTCTTTAGGATAATTATGCTTCAGATGTATACAGATAAAAGATGGAATGAATATTTGATAACTAGCAGACAGTAAACAAACTAATTGAAAATGATAATTCTAACCACATTTGGTCTGCACCTGGTTTAATGACTATTAAGTCTTGACCAAAGTCCTCAGATGAAAGTAATTACCAAGATAGAACAATATGATTAGATATCCATTAAAATATAAAGGGATGATTGTCCACTTTTTATTTAATTTTAGATAAATTTGGTAGAACTTAAATTTGTTATGGCCAAGAATTTAGTTTGATAAGATTTAAGTTTGGTTGGGCTTAAGTTTAAGCTAGATTTAAGTTAAGCTAGATTCAAGTTTAGCAAGCTGAAGTTTTGCTGGATACAGATGTTGCAAGTTAAATTTTGCCAGTATAATTTTCTAATTTTAAAGGTTTTCTTGTACAAGTTAAAAGGCACTCATTTTGATAGTTTTTCTTAAAAAAGCCATATCTGCCGAATAGTAGAATACAAGCAATCAAAATATAAGCAACTTATGCTCAGACGGTAAAAACATTAAGCAACTTTCGATGATGAGCATCTGAACCTAAGCAATTTCTGAGGCTCAAAACTTCTGATCGTAAACAACTTTCTTTTTCACCAGGCCCAGAACATCATTTCCACTATGGTTTAAAACAGTTCACTTGCATAGTTATACCACACACACTCACATGTCACAAACCCATGCTTTATGTTCTTTGTTTGTATGCAAGGGAATACCTTGTTTTTGTGAAATTCCCTATGTGTCCTACATGATATAATCAGACAACTCTTTATGCACATGCATGCAATACCGGATGTAGGGGTAGGCTTAGCAGGTAGTTGCAATGTTTTTAGCTAAGCCCTGCAATCCTTAAATCAGACACTGCATGCATGGCCGGGTCACATTAAATATAATATTAATCCGGAATATTTGACGTTATATTAACGCTGTTAGAATTACTGATATTTAATAGCAGCTACTAAAGCAATTTTGAGCCTCAAAATGGTGAAAAATATTAAGCAACTCTTGGGGCAGGGCCAATTGCTTGTAAAAAAAGTGTAATAAAACAAGTTATTATTAAAACAGGTACATAATTAATCCTTTAACTTGTTACTGTTGAAAATAATAAGGCAGATAAATTCTCCTGGTAACTCTCCGAACCCCCCTACAATCGTACAGGAATGCAGAGTTTAGTCAAAACGCTTGAATGGATCATCAAGAAGAACCCTCATGATGTTGGTCAGCAAAAAGTGACATTTTTAACATTTTTGACCTTTTTTTTTCAAAGTGAATAAATTGAGTGAAATA
>JAUKPT010000141.1:0-26079 GCA_032273505.1 Nanomia bijuga | reverse complement strand
TTTAATCTAATGAGGATTACTAGTGTGAATTAGAAATTCTCTTTCGTTTTCTTAAGCAAAATGAATTTTTGCCATGAGTAAGAAAATTATAACACAAAATATATTTTTATCAACAAATTATCAAAAACTGAGACTCAGCCTTAAAATAGAGACCAAATAGAGACCAAGTTACTAAATAGAAACCAAGTTCTTATCACTGATTTAGCTATAATTTTCCATCCTAAATGTTCAATAATTCAAGATATTTTGGGAGTTTCATTTCCTCTTTTGGGATAAACGTTTTCGAGGGGACTTTTTTGAAAATCTTTGGGAATTCCTTCAAAATTTTCAAGAATAAGAATAAGTGGCCAATGTGAAAAAGTGAATGAAGTTTGAAACTCAGAAAAAAACCCACAGGAAATCATGTAAAGCTCATCCTACTTATGACGAATGTTGAGATTATAGATGTCAAGAACCATTTATAAATCAACTTTCCTTGATTTCTAGTGTTTATTGTCTAGCAAATTATGACAATAAATAAGGTATCTTAGGCGTTGTCTACAAATTAAAGATAAATTTTTCATCTCATCGGTTATCAGCCATAATTAGCCATTCCAGTATTTTTAAAATGTTTAATTCCAAATTCAGATTAAATAGCTGGCATGAAAAGTAGATGAAAAAATAGTATGGGTTGCTATGTTTGGATTTCTCCTTTCCAAGATAATTAAGGTTGAAATTGAAGAAATTGGCGAAATTGGCGAAAACTCTTGATCATTTGATCCAAATATAGCAAACCATACCATTTTTTTCATCTATCTGAATTTAGAATCAAATATTTTAAAAATGCACTTATAATAGAATCGACCAAAATGGACCAAAATCAGGCTAATTAAGGCTTAAAATAGCCCAAAGCTTCCTATTCACATCATCTACTGGTTAAATTTGTAATCAGCATATCTAAATTGACCAAAATATATTGGACACCATAGATCTGTCATGTTGACACTCAGCTCAGTGGGCTGCTGGTCTATTAGTTGAGTAGAATAGAAGTACAATACTCAAGTACACGAAATGTATGAAGAAAAATGAGAACAGTGTTTGAACTCTTGTTTGAAAAAAATCTGTCAAAAGTGTTAATTTGAATCTTTTCGAACTTTCAGTAAGGGACCGAGCCCCATCATTGTCCCACCGTCGGTTATGGCATGAACCCCTCCCCCTTTCAATCAATATTAATTGTATTCGCGCTGGGAGATGAAAGAATACTCAAACCTTTAAAACTTTTATTCTATGTTCATTGATACGTAAAAATAGCTATAGCTAATCATAATGACAAATATAAGAGGGGGGAAAGGGGTCTACGAAAAACAATCAAAATAAATGAGGTGTAAGATCCTAAAAATAACTAAAAATATTATTTACATATATACGTTGTTGTTGTTGTTGTTGTTGTTGCTGTTGTTGTTGACAGATGGGATAAAATATATACTTCATTTTCATAATACCCCCAGAACCATGTGTGTATGAGATGTATGTGGATTGTGATGGTCAGGGCAGCGGGGTATTAGCTTGTTAAGTGTGCCATAGTACGCACAGAATTTCCAATTCATTTTTACATTTTCACAAACATTTCCAATATAGTTTACGTTAACCTTTTTTCACCTGAGATAAAAATCAATAAACATGGCTAAACAGGAAAAAATCAATTGATCATGAAAACAAAAAATATATTTATATTTTAAACTAACATTTTTCTCGACTTTTGAAAAACGTCAGTTAGCACAATTTAGAACTAGAGCGAAGATTTGTAAACGAATAAAACAGCAAAATACCTTATATCTTGTGGACGACTCAAATGTTGTAATTGCCACCCAATATGGGCAATTGAATCTCAGGAACCAGAAAAATAATCATCTGAAAAGTAACCCTCTTTAAAGAACCCCTCTCAAAATGTCCTATCCCCAAAAAAAATATTGAATGTAATATTATGATGCAATGAACCATTCATTAAAAAAATATCAAAATTAAGGGATTGTCTCAAAACTGTGTCTGAATTTGCTGTTCGATTGGTCAAAAATTATACCATGACATTTCTTATTGGTTAATTCAAAACTTGTCACTATTTGTAATTTTTCGCAAAACTGAAAATCATTATAATTTATCAAAATCTTGATGATGTAATAAGCAACCAATCAAAAAGCTGAAATTGACATCATTTTGAGACAACGTCTTAAACTATAGTCGAGAACTAGATGACACAACACACACACCTAGTTTAACTTATCCAAAACAGACTTTTCATAAATCGCCAAATAAAACTTCAGCTTTTTCCCGAAACAATATCTTAAATATGTTATAACTTGAAAATCCATCCCACAGTAACATCTATTTCCCAAACAAAAAAATACTCCCTCTAAAGCTCAGCAGTATCTACCTTTTTTAAAGGCAGTCACTTTTTTAAATATTCTTAGTTGTGTCTATTCTTAGCTGTGTCTTGGTTGTGTCTACATTATTTTCAAGTGACTAATGTGAATTTTTCCTATGGTCCAAGGGATTTCCCAGACGTATACAACATGTTCATATCTCAATCCCTTAGACATTGTCAGCAAATTGTCAGCAAATTTGCCATTTGATTAGTTCGAAATTACATTATCAAGATTTCGATTTGTTCATTTTAAAATGCCATCATTTTGATGTTTTGTCCAAAATGAAAATGCTAATTCCAATTGTGACGATGGTATTTCGAACCATTGAGCCTACAAATTTATCTACAATTTGAAGACATAACTCTTATCTCTTCACAATCCCTTTATCGCAAGTTGTGCAAACTTTATTCACAAATAACTTTAACTTTAACTTTGATTTTGTATTTACAAAAAAGTTTTAAAAATATGGAAAGGGAATTTCTATGATTGATACAAGCCGCTGAATTTAAGAGGAAGAACATTTCCATATCGTCGTCCACATAACTTAAGGGCCAATCTTAAAATCACCATATCGAGAAATTGCTATTAAAAATGAAAATTATCAGTTTTATCTTATTTAATTTCTCCTCAGTCAAAACAGAAGATTTCACATGTCTTGTATGGTAGGTGGCAAAGGAAAATTTGATGCTTAAAATACAATAACCATTTTTTTACCCATCAGATTTTAGGGAATGGGCCTGAATGTACATATTGGAAGTTATGTCATAAAGTAATGTATCCAAGATATTGGCCTTCAAGTAATTTTTGAGATTGGCTCTTCTGTCATGTGGACGTGAATATACATAATAGTACATCAATATTACAATTAACATGATGTAGTCTTAAACCCCTAAAAAGTTGATAAAATAAATTAAATGGTAAAATCAGTTTCAACTAACAACATGATAAGAATATGCACTAGTAAAACGTGAGATCCAGAAAAAAAGAAACAACCATGTTCGTTTATCATGATCCTGTTTCCACCAGGTTTTTCCTTGTCGAAACGTAATACATGATTTTGAGCACAAAATTCCTTGTGCAAACGTAACACAAATTGACACATTGTCTTATTTGTTTATATAAGAAATATTATTTCTTCTGATTCTTACGTTTTTCTACTTAATGATGATAACCAGATTCCCTTAATAAAAACCCTCCAACAGCTAAAAATACAAACTTCTAACAGAATAATAATTTTAATATTGTTCAACAATTAAAACAGTATATGCTTCAGGTTAGACTGTTACCAAAATCAGGGCATATTCAAACATTTGGATTGGCTGAAAATTGCATCATAAAGATTCTGATTGGTTCACCTAAATACTTGCCTTTTAGTTGTAACAAAACATCAATTGTTGACATTTTGAACAATTTCTTTTCACAAGTAATTAATTTTAACATGAAAAAAATACAGAATACCCATGAAAAATAAATTAGCTTGGGAAGGCAAAGTAGTTTTAACAAAATATCAGCATTAAGAATTTAACCAATCAGTGATGTAATTTTCAACCAATCGAATGGTAAATTAACCCATAATTTTTAAACACTCCTCCCTACACACAGGAGAAAAATGTACCATATCAATGTGAGAAAAAAATTCCAACTTAAATAACAAATCTTAACATAATTCAAAATCTCAAAACGTTTAATATTTATATCAAAAAATTATTATTGTAATTAAATCATTTAATATTATCATTCATTAATTCTCCATTGACAAAAAAAATAAAATTAGAAAAACAGATGGAAATTGAACTCAGTTAAAACAAATAACTTAGGTTAGAAATAAACTAGAATAACCATCAGATTGAATGTACATTTTTCACCATGCTTGAATAGGTTGTTTGTGTATCACCAAGCCCATCTATATATTACAGAAATAAAATTATTTTCGAAACAATTTGTATTGAAAAAAAAACGTTGTTTTCATCTACGCAATTTATTACAGAAATATGAAATCAAGCTAAAAACTCCCTTGAAAGTTTTATTCTTCTTCATTAACTTTAAAAGTTACATAATAACAAAGTGCTCCTTAATACTTACGCTGTGTGAGGAGAATGAGTAAAAACGAGCAAAAAATAACAAAGTTATGGCAATTACAAACATCTAGTTCTACCATTTTGAGACTGACTATAATAATCTTCATAAGGTGAATATTTATTGAAACTTATTAGAACCAGATCAGGCAGGAAGTTCTCAGCTTTAATGAAAAGATGGTGCATGTTTGTGTGAAATGCATACTACTAAACGTTGAAAAATTATCTTTTATCATTGGTGCAACTAGAGGCAGACAGGTGAAAGAAGGGACAGAATAAAAATAAGAAGGAAATCTTTGCTTTAATTTAGAAAAAAACAGCAGTTTTTATTGCCTCTTAATCAAATAAAATGCTTTAGATTTAGTTAGCCTAATAAAACAAGGCATTCACAAAATTGTTGAAAGAGAACCCGAAAAAACGAAGGTCCTGAGCTACATGAGACTAAATGTGATCTCCAAAAAGAAATGTAAAGACCTTGACACACTTGACACCTTACCTAGTTACACCACTGTATAACAATAACAATAACAATAATAACACCATAAAAACTTTTAGACATTGTAACAGTTTCTTTCAATCTTCTATTTGTTTAAAAAGAAAAAAAAGAAAATACAACATCTCTCTTTCGTTCAGCTAAAAAAAGTTAATTTAGAAAAAAAATGAGCAAAAAAAACTAAAAAGTATGATAAATTTACAATCAAAGTACGAAACTAGAATAATATAATAAAACTAATAAGGGCATATCTTTAAAACAGGATTAAGTTTGTACAACAATTGTTTGTCACATGTGTTCTTCTTTAGCCAGTTCAGAAAAAAAATATTTTTAACCAATCAAATTAGAAATCATAATTGATCCCTTCAAGTCTAAATAGACAAGACATAAGAAGAACATGGACAAAGATATGTGTGTAAAACCAAGTATTAATAATAAACAATAATAACAATAATAAACAATAAACATGTTTCTTAAAAAGGAATAAAGAAATATATTCACAACAGTTATCATAAAAATATAATCAAGTCTTCTTTAATGTTTCTTAAACTTTGTCTTTAAATAACCATTTCTTGTTTACATTACACATATATAGAATAATATAGATACATATATAGTAAAGGGAGTCCATAATAAAAAATAAAAAAATCTTTTATTACTTTTATACTTCTATTGGTGTTCGGCACGCTCTTCATGTTCTTCTTCGTTACCGTCACTTCCATCCTCAACTTCGCTGCTCTCAGAGTAACTACTGATTTCGTCTGAACTACTACTGTCTTCTTCGTCGTCATCATCGTCATCGGATGAACTAGACTCTTCACGTTTTTCAGGTATCGAACGATTCATCTCCTCTTTACAATTTATGTTCTGTTTTTTCTGCTGTGCTGTTGTTTTAGCAGGGGTTTGTTTCTTTGGTCCAGATGATGACGAGGATGTGGAAGCTGTTGATGACGAATTTACAATTTGATTCCATTTACTTTCGAAGAAGTTTCTCATGATCTTACCGGCACGTCCTACTTCAGATTCATCTTCGTTAAATATGTTACAGTTCTTGAAGATAAGACGTGCATCAGTTGCAAACTCTTCTCTTGTCTTGTAAACGTAATCTCTTAGTTTTGTTTTCATAGAATGAAAGTCCATTGAATGCTTAATAATCTTGTAATACTCAGGGAATTGTTTACTATTGACGGGAACAAGAAAAGGCCAACCATATTCATGATTCTCGAGTTCAACAAGAAGTTTTCGACATGGTTCCAAATGCTCTTGTAAGTGCTGTCGATTGTTGGCCTTCGCTTTGTTTGTTTCTTCCTCTTTTATTAAATCTTCGACCCGAGGTTTCTTACGAGTGGGTGCAGGTTTCGACTTGGCACGAGCCTTCTTACAAACAGGACAAGCCCATGGCTGTCGAGGTGCTTTTTGAAGTGGTGGATCTAAACATTGCATATGGTAATGACGAGGACAGAAAGCACATTTTAATCGTCGACCTGTTTTTCCCTTACACGTATAGCATTGATCACTACCAGATGCCATCAGAATACATTCTTGACAGAACCAATCGCCATCTGGAATGCTGTCCAATCGTGGTTTACAGCAGTACATGTGACAACCCCGATCGCACCTGTCACATAACAACAACTTCTCTTCATTATCGCTTTTACGACAGAGGATACAAAAGACCTTCATGATGGATTTCTCCCATGCAACCGATTCGTTTAGAAGATTAATACACATAGAGAGTTGCGCAGATGAACGTGCTTTACTTACTGCGTCTCTCCACAGCTTTAACGCTGGAGTGATCTCTTGAACGTTAGCATTCATCAATGCTTCGTCTTTTGATGTATCCATCGATGATGTGTTGGCTTTTTCAAGTCGAAAGGGATGCTTCAAGTAACGTCTTTCAAGTCCAGTTTCTAATGCAAGTAGACGTGATCTAGCCGCATGAACTGGATGTTCATCTTTGGTTGGATTGTAACCTTTACTTATATCAAGATGAAGAGAAGGAGAGATTTTCTGAGACAGGCGATATCCTTTAACTTGTAAACTGGCTGAAAAGACCTTCTCTTCTAACTCTTCAACTTCAATTAATATTGCTTTATCACTTGCGTATGCAAGTTGCGGGAACCAGCTGTCAACGATGGGAAGTTGGGATACTGTTGGTGTCTTCACTTCACTTTTTGTTTCTACTTCGTCTTTTGGCAAGACTAAAGAGAATGATTGGTTGTTAACTTTACATGAAGCTGTTGCATAGTCCATGTTGCGTGTTGCAGATTTTTGTAGAAGACGTTCTCTCATTCCACGAGGATGTGCAACTTTGTTGATACGCTGAAGCTGCTCAGGGTCTGTTATTCTCCACCAGCCATTCTGCATCTCTTTCGGAACATCTTGTGGAACACTGAGTTGTATTTCCAGTAGTTCAGCGGCTTTTTGCGGATCTTGTTTAATCAATAAATTAATATCCAAACCAGGAGGTAATCCAAGAAGAGATGTTGTACTGTTCGGAGTTTTGGGTGTCGCATGGAATGCATTTCTACCGTGATGTCCCATTGCTGATGGTGAGCCGAACTCATAAGGCATCATGTGTCCCATCATGTTTGGATTGTAACAATTTGGATTGAACGAGGATTCCAAGAAACGTTGATCTTGACTCAATAGTTTAACATCAGGAGCAACGATTGTTTGTTTGTTTGTATTTTGTGGAGGAGCAGTAGGTGTAGTGAGTGTCTGCAAGGGAGGATCATCACAAGAAGATTTTGACGAGAGAGAAAACCACTTAGTCGTTGATTTCTTTACAACAACAGGAGGTGGAGAAGGAGAAGCAAGTTTTGTAGACATAACAACAGATGTATGATTGGGAGAAGAGACAGGTATCTTTTCGAATTCAGACTTGAATGAACTAGCCAAACGATTTGTTTCTGAGAGGTAAGGAGTGAATGAAGCATTGTATGTAGGTGAAAACTCTCGGCTATTATTACAAGGAGACATTGGTTCTACTTTAGTGTCTGTATTACTACTACTTGTTTGTATCGTATGGTGAACAGGAGAACACAATGACCCTTTACCTTGTACACTAATCGTCGGAGAGATAATACTCGCTTGAGTTGCATTTGTTGGAGAAGTGAGTTGTGACTGAACAGGGGAATTGTCTTTCGAGCATTTGATACTCGTTAATAAAGTCCCAATATGTTCTTTCTTCTTCTCCTTCTGTTCTTCAGTCTTTGTACAAGTCTCTTCGTCATAAAATCCACTTTCTAAACCTTCCACGTATATACCACCACCGTTCGGTAATATATAATAACGACGTTTATAACGATCTTGTCCTAAATGAATACCTCGAATCGTGTGTGAAGCATCGAAGAGCTTCTTGCGATAACGTGAATGTCTTTTCTCCATCAGCTTCAACTTTTTCTGCATCTCTTCTTCACTTCCTTTCACACAATTCGAAGTATCTCCATCTTCGTCATTCTCCTCTTGGCTCTCAGGATACCCCTGACTGCCGTTGAACGTGTTATTCGCTTCATTGTCTGAATTATTCTCATCGTTACTATCTTTATCGTCTTCCCCTTGTGTTTCATTACCTTCTGTTGTTGTGTTTGATTTTGGCGCTTTCTTCGAAATGTCAACTTTCAATTTACGAATTTCACCTTCTAGAGTCCATTTATCTCTTCTCAAATTTGACATTTTGTCTAAATTTGCCTCTATTTCTCGACCGATTGATTTGCCACAGAGTAGATCATTACATAAATAAGCAAGAACAGCTGCTTTGTTATTAGGAGATAAACTTACTAATGGCTTATCAAGAAGAAGATCAGAAATGGTGTGTGTATTTCCCTCATTACGTGCTAAAATGAACAATCGCAACACCTCAGATATGTTTGTCTCGTTTAACTCAACGTTTTGAATGTTGATACCAAGTTGTGTAGTTGCATGTTTTCCAGAAACACCAGGATCATCGAGAGCGTAGAAGAGAAGCGCCTGGGTGGCATTGTAAAACGCGTCTTCACTCAAAGACTCACAGAGAATCGCAGACTGGAGTTCAGCCAGACTAGGAAAATCCTCTTCAGGATCGATGTCCATGACATGACCAAACGAGTAGATGAATTCTTGAACCATGAGCAGATCTGCATACGCTTGTCCAGGTATATTAAGGTTTTGAACTAAGGGGATATCTGGTAACGGTTTCATGTCTTTCAATGCCATGTCATCAATAGGTTTTTTCAATTCACGTGAGATGAGTTTCTCATAACGTTTTTGTTCCAACTTGCGTTGTCGGTCAAGTGTCTTTTCAAGCTTCTTTTGTATTTTAACACGTTCTTTTTCTTCAGCTCTTCGATGAGCTTCATACGCTTTCATCATTACAATTTCTCGTCTTCGTTTTTCCTTCTCTTGTGCTTTCGACATCACCATCATTTGTCTTTTGCGTTCTCGTTCATTCTCAAGAGCTTGCTGCTTCCACTCTTTTTTCAAACGTATATTTTCTAACTTCATTAAACGTTCATTCTCTTTAAATTCTTTTATTCTTCTTTTTTCATCTAGTATATTTTGAACTCGTTCTCGTTTTGCAAGTCTCTCTGCTTCTAATGCATTCTTCTTCTCCATTTTTTTATTCAGTATCTCCATTTCACGCTGATGTTTTGCATTTTTTGTTGCTTCACGCTCTTGCTCTTTTTTCATCTTAGCTTCATTTGCTTTATCTTGAATTGCTTTTCTTCGATCTTCTTCCTTCTGTTTCTTCGAGGCTTGTATTTCAGCTTTCTTCCTTGCTACTTCTTCTTGTGCAAGGCGAGCTTTATTTGCAGCCTCATCTTTCTTACTCTGCTTTTCTTGAGCACGAGCCATCGATAACCGTGATCTCTTATTCATATGCGTGAATCGTTCTGTTATTTCGTCGTCAGTTAATACTTCGAACTTCGAGCCTTGTTTTGATTCTAAAAAGTCTCCAACACGTAATTTTGTAGAGAAACTGAAATGTAGTAGTTCAACTTCAGTCACATTGTTTTTTGTAATGTAGTGATTCAATTCTGGATATGTTCGAAGTTTCTTTCCACATGGTGAATAATAATAAACATCTCCTCTCAACCCGGTTCCATCATTCGCTGCAGGCCGTAAACGAGTCTGTCGTTGCCAACCTGTTTTTAATGGATGTTTGATCAATTCTTCATCAACTATCTTCCTCTTCTTTAGGTTTGCAATTACCTCAGCACTATCTCCAAGATCTTTCCTCTTATCACCTGACGCTTCAGATTTCTTAGATGCTTTCGTTTCGCTTGTTTGCTTACCTCTACTACCGGATGCTTGATTTGCATCATCCTCATCTTCATCATCATCATCATCATCATCATCATCATCATCAGAACCACTTTCTGTGTTACTGCTAAACTCTTCTCCAGACCCATGCTTCTCATCATCCTCATCCTCTTTGTCATCATCATCTGAATCAGACGAGCTGTCTGATTCACTTTCACTACTCAATTTCTTCTCCTTACCATCAAAAGTTATTTTGTTGAATGTGAACGTTTTTTCGTTTGTTGGTGCAGGAGAACTTTTCTGTGGCACTGGTTCTATATATTTACTTGTTGGCGAGGCAGTACTTTTTGCAGTTTGTTTATTTGAGATACTTGAAGCAGTTGAATTAGTGGTTGGTATTTTACGATCACGATTATACTGAACTGACATGGGTCGAATTTTAACATCTCTTTCGATAGGTGACATAATCAAATCATCCTCGTGTTCTGATACTATTTCAGGAGTTTGAGCGAGGGGTTTAACCTGTCTTCCACCACGCGGTTTCTTATTTGTAGCAGCAGCAGGTTGTTGTGGTTGTGGTTTCGGCTGTTGAGTGGCAGCTCTCTTCTTACGAGGGGGATTACTAACAGGCATCTGCTTTGCAAGAGCTTCAACTTTTTCTGCATCTGCAATCGATTGAAGATATGCTAAAGGTTTTCCACTCGGAATTTGTTTTGTACGATCACCTAATGACGCATTAAATGAAGCTGGTTTTCCACCTGACAAAGCATTAAATGAAGCTGGTTTTCCACCTGAAGTTGGAAACATACCAGGTGGAGATTTTGAAAGAGATCTCTCAACTCTTCTGTCTGGAACAGGTGTGTTTAAGAGTTTATGTTGTTGTTGTTTGCGGTCATCATGTTTTGATTCAGCTGCATGTTTTTTCTGTTGCAGTTGTTGGTTCAATTTACTCGGGTGTTTTGGATACCGCAACTCACCCTCTTTGCGTTGCAATGCTAAACTCGAAGAAGAAGAATGTTGAATTCGACTCCTTTCTGATGATTGTTGGTATTGTTGTTCATTTATATATTCGTCATCATCTAAGAAAGATGTTTTCCTTTTCTGTTCCGCCATTTCTTTCTTACGACTCTCATACTGCATTTCACGACTAATCATCTCCAAGTATTCTGCATCATGTTGATTATGATAAAGACTCACATCATTGCGTTTGACTGGTGGTTTACTAACATGTTGGGATTCTGGTATCTCGTAAATTTCTCGCTCGTTTTCAGAATTCTTTCTGTATTTTTGTTGTTCACGTTGTTCTCGCTGTTGTTTCTGTTGTGATTGATTCAATAAATTTTGGTGGCGTGGATGTTGAGGTTTCTTCACCTGTTGATTTGCTTCATGCTCGTTTTCAAGTTGTTTTGGATGGAACGACGACTGTTCAATATTGTCTTCTTCATGGGCACTTGATGGCGACTTGATGGAATTAGAGTTTCTTCGTAAACGCATAGAAGGATGCATTAATCCTTTATCCGGATTGCTTTCACTTTCAACTTTCGTTGGTTTTGTAGGGGCAGGGGCAGGCGTAAGAGTGGGAGCAGTTGTACTTTTAAAACGCATTGATGGATGAACAGGAGCTCCTTTTGATTTTGTTGATTTCACACTAGTGTTTACTTCTTCAATGTGCTTATCAGGTTTAATCACTTCTTTCTCGTTGAGTTGATTTTTCTCAGCTGTATGATAATTTTCATATAAATCACTATCTTTTGGAACATTTGGACCATTTTCTGACAAACGTCTTTCAGTTTTCCTATTATCACTTTTTACTCCTTTGGCTTGACTGTTTGATGGTGGTGGGGGTTGAAGCACAGAATCTTTCTCTTTCATTGTCTGAAGCATCTCGTCTTCTGATAATACATCAAATGGATTTGATTGATACCCATCACGATGTATATTTTCAAATTCGTCCAGAGTCACAATTTTCTCCTGCATTAAGTCTTCGCTTTCAGATTCACTGTTCCACAAGTTCTTACTAATACCGTCGTTCTTGTTGTCAACAAGACTCTCTAGTTGTTTTCCCATCAAATCCTCATCCTCGTCAAGAGTCATGTTGTCGTCTGTATCTTGTGATTTACTCATCAGATCATCGTTTATATCCATCTTGTCGTCCTCATCAAGAACTGATTCAGATTTCTCCTCGTTCAACGGTTTAATAACAGAAATGCGATCCTGATGTTCGAGAACACTGCGTGCAATCTCTAAGCTTGATGTTGAACTTGTTGACGTTGGGTTCAAGAATTTCAATTTTGAATCGACACCACTATTATTCATACCGAGAAAACATTCAATGCTACTGTATGATTGTTTCTGTTTGGATTCCATTTGAATCGAAGTTACTGGAAGGTCATGATCCATTATCATTGAAATATCATCAGATAACGAACGATTCAACGGTGATGTCGTTTTAGGAATTGAAGAGGATTCTGTTGACTCCAAGACAGTTGATTCAGAAGAGAAGGGCAATACACGTGATATTTCGTTACTCATTTTATATTCGCTGGACTTCATGACGATGGGACAATCAGACTTCCCTTCGAGAGATACACTAGCCATGTGCTGTTGGGACACTGAGACTTCTTGTGCAACAGAGACAGCAACTTGTTGTAAAGGTTGATTTAGATCAGCAGATGAGGAGGAGCTCATACTGCCTGTGGTGTGTACGTGTTGTTGTGATGTGCTGTTTTGTTGTAACTGAATCTGTTGGTTTGAGGTAACAGAAGCAACTTGTTGTTGACTAACTTCAACTTGCTTATCAAACCCAAGAGCAGACGCCTCTTTTGTTTTGTCGTTGACTGTATTCACTTTCAATGCATCGTTTACATATGTCGTCAGCTCAGGAATTTGAAAGGGGAAACCATGATGTCCTGGCATGTTAATGTTTATGTTGATATTTACTGAACTACTTTGAGTCACTTTAACAGAGTTACTATGTGAAAAAGCAAAGTTTGGATTGTTCGTTGAATTCGATGCTCCATTATTATTTGCCGATTGTTGTTGTTGTTGTTGTTGTTGTTGTTGTTGTTGTTGCTGCTGCTGCCAAGTATTTGGTTGTGAGTGCGTTGAATGGGGAAGGGAAAGTTCTTGTGAGACAGCCGTTGAAATGACTTTCTGACTTTCTTGTAGTTGACTGACACCTGATGAGGCTGATGGTTGGAAAGTTTGATACAAACTACTAGCAAACGTATTATCATTATTACTTTTCTCACCCCCCTCTTTTATCAAGTTTGAGTCTTGACAATCGATTTTGATCGGAGAAATATGTCTATCTATCGTTAAATCGATATCATCAATGTTTTTAATCATTTGATTATTCTGTTGATACTGTACTGCTGCATTGAACACATTACGATCACGTAACAAGTTTGGATCGAGCGAATTCAGGAAGTTTTCATCAAGAGAAGCTGTTCCTTTCTTCATGATGTTCGACATATTTTGAGACATTTGCCACTGTTCATTAGACATTGTATTCGTGTTGATCGGCGAGCTTTGAGGGAAGTGAAGAACTGAAGACGAGCCAGCTGGAAGTAGTTGTTGTTGTTGCTGTTGTTGTTGTGATTGCAGTTGTTGTTGTTTACTTATAGTTGGTATGGAAGTTGAAACAGGAGCGTTCTTCATTTGAGCACTATAAAACGGATGATTATTCATAGAAACGGCAGCCGCAGTGGGCATTGATTTCTTGATCAACGTGTTGATATCGTGTTGGTTCTGATATGCGTTCATATGAGCAGCAGGGTGCATCATGGGAAGGTTTCCCATCTGTCGAATGTTCATGTGACTTCCAGGTTGGTTCAACTGGAAGAATTGATTTTGTGAATTCTGCATCATCATGTTATGACGAATCTGCGCTTTACGATTCATCTCCATTTGAGCGTTTCGTTGTAATAACTGAGCCTCTTTTTCTTGTTTAAGCTTAGTCTCTTTTTCACGTTTTAAAGCTTCTTCTCTTTCCTTTTTCATCTGTGCTTCCTTTTCTTTTAGTTCTTTCTCTCGTTTTGCCTGTTCTTCACGTTCCTTTTGAAGTTTTGCCTCATGTTCACGTTTAAGTTGAGCCTCTCTCTCACGTTGCATTTGAGCCTCACGTTCACGTAGTATTTGTGCTTCTCTCTCACGTTGCATTTGTGCCTCGCGTTCACGCTGCATCTGGGTTTCACGCTCACGTTGCAGTAGAGCTTCTTTCTCTCGCTGTTCTTTTTCACGCAGAAGCTGTGCCTCTCTCTCACGCTGCATTTGTAATTCTCTTTCTCGTTGTTTACGAAACTGTGCTTCACGTTGTAACATAAGCTTTTGTAATTGATTCTCTTTCTCCCGTTGCATTAGTGCATCTTGTTCCCTCTGCATTTGCTCACGATGCATCTGGACAGCTCGTTCCCTCGCTTGTGCACCTTGTTCTTGTTGGTGCTGAATGTGAGCATCTCGTAGTTGACTTTCACGTTGTTGAACAGCGAGGTCATATTGTGATTGCAAGAAACGTGGATCTCGTTGATGAAGTGGATGCGTCGTTGGAATGGTTGTTTGTGGAGTAGTGGGGACAGTGTTCTGCTGTTGATGACTCCACCGACTTTGATATAAACCAGCAGACATCATCATATCAGGATCAAGCGTATTCTGTGGAGTAAACGAGAGCATCCAAGGACTTGTATTCGTCCCTGGGTTTGGTGTCATTGTTGAAGCAGTTGGTACAACATTACTACGCTGAGTCGATGGCATTCCACCACCAACTATGTGATCACGCCCGTCATTTCCACCAGATTGTTGTTGCCTAGCAGCTACTGTTGAGAACATTTGCGGTGACATTTGATGTGCAGATAACGCTAACGGTGATTGGTGCATGGCATGCAGTCCCATCTGTTGACGTAGGAGATTTGGGTCACTCAAAAACTGGCGATCATATTGATGTCCTTCTGCAGTGTGATTCTCCATACTTGAATATGTCACGTCACAACACGTCACTGCACGTCATGCCTTACTCCAATAATATCACGTCTTTAAAATAAATATTGTATATAAGTTTATCGATATTAAATCTAAAGTCATTGCTTTCTTTCTTGTTATAAAGCAGAGTGCTGTTTGTTTGTTTGTTGTGTTTAATTGTGCATACTTTGTGATGTAATTTTGTTATAGCACCTATAATGAGAAAGATAGAATGATGAAGAAGAGTGTTACAAGAAGAAGAATACAGTGGAAATATAATCAAGATGTAGTGATTGTCTCAAAAGCATGGCTCTATTTGTGTTAGTACAAAAATGACGTCACACAAAATTTGGCAATTTTTTACCCTCCCCCCCCCCCATCATGCAGTGTCACAAAATGCCTGATCCCTTCCCCTTGCAACTACAGACTTCTTCTTTTTAGGGTTGCCAGTAAATTTTTGAAGCCAAATTTAAGGGTTCTCAGGACATATTTAGGGTAAAAATAGGAGCTTTTGGGGGAAATATGGAATTTGTATTTTCACATCTTCAAAAATATTCCTTCCCCTTCAAATAGTGTCAGACACGATTTTAAGTCACTTTTTATGTCACTTTTACAATTATGTGTACAAAAAATGTGTATGATGGAGTGCAGTCTCAAAGATACAAAATACTAAAGCAATAAATAATGGATTGTATACGAACTTTGATTGGTTGAAAGTTACATCATCAAGATCCTGAATGGTTTAGATAAAAATTTAATTATGAGTTTGTCTTAATAAAACATCAAATGGTGACATTTTGAATTCAACCAATCAGATTCTTGATGATGTTATTTTCAACCAATCAAATTGCAATTTTACTTATAATTTGCAGACAAACCCTAAGTGGGCACCAATATCCAAAAAGAGTTCCATAAACAGAAAACCATGTGACTTTTTTAATTTGACTCTTTTTACCATATTGATTTTCTTAGATTAAAGCACAGCAAAAATGTTATTATATATTTCAATAGCATCATGAGTTTAATATCAAGCAAATTGGTATCAATTGGTAGCTGTTTTCAAACACGTTTCATATGTTTTAATTATCCAACCATAGAAACCCTTACGCAAATTTGCCCTCATAGGGATTGCCTAGGTAAACATTGGTTAAAAATGACATCATCAGGTATCTGATTTGTTCATTTCAAAATGTCATCATTTGATATTTTGTTCAAACTAAAACACATGATCAAGTTCTTTAAGTGAACCAATCAAAATCTTCATGATATAATTTCCAACCAATGAAACGATAAATTTATCTATAATTTGCATATGATTAGAAACAAAAAGCCAAGAATAGAAAACAATATTTTTATTTATAGCTTGTACAACTTTGAGAACATTCCCTATTCTAACTAGCAAATAAAGAAATAAGCATTTGAATGGAAAATTGAATTCAGGAAAGAGAATATTACGAGAAATAAAATGTATCAAAAACTTAGACATTGAAAATTAGTTAAAATTATTTACAAATAAAATAATAAAAATATCAGACAAAAGTACAATATGATTAAAATATTAAAATCCTGCTTTTCATATATGATATGAAATATTTGTTGCAGCTATTACTAAGTCAGAGTCATTTATAACAAAAAGTAAGTTCTCGAACAGACCTTAATTTCCCTCCAATCAAAATTGAGAATTTCCTATTTGTATTACTTAGTTTACTGAGAAAAAAAACTTTCTTCTGCGAGACCTTTCTATCGAGCAAAATATAAAAATTTTCTTCAAAAATGCTTAAATGCTCTGGGTGTCAATTTAACGAAACATTTAATTGAAATATACTATTCATAATCTTTTATTTGATGTTGAGATAATAATGTGTTAGTCATACCCGACCCTATTAACCACCATAAAAATTAAAATTAAAATCAAACATTTAAAAAAAAATCAAAAAAAATCATCTAATATTGAAGGTTCAGGGTTAACAACAACATTTGTATTTTTCCGAGATTTCTTTTGAGGAGAATGAGTTGAATAAGTAAAAGGTTTGGAGTCAAGCAGTTCATCCAAGATTGAAGGTTCATCAATCTCTTTAGCAAAGTGTGATAATTCTGATGATTGCATCGTTGTAATGCTATTAGATGATAATTGAGAATTTGTTTCAGAAGAGGGTTTGTAAGAAGTAAGCAATGGAGATGTAAGCAATGATTTTGGAGATTCCAGGAGATTGGAGGATTCTTCTAATAGTTCATCCAGACTATGCTCATACAAGTTCTTTTTTCCTATGTCAGGTGAGGATAGGATATCTTCTAATGTAAAGTCAGAATTACTACATGTGTTTCTCGACCACGGACTGCCTTTGTTAGAATCTGATTTTGCAGGAGAGAATATAAGCTCATCAAGTACATTGATTGGTTGTTTTGGTTTGTTTCTTATAACAACATTTTGAGAATTTTCATCAGCGGTGGTTTTTAAAATTCGATTATTGTCTATGGTTGTGTTACTACTAGGGTGATTATTTGTTACTAAAAGTGGAGTGTTTAGAATATTTTTTGATTTATGTATTTTGTTTTTATCAACTATTCGTATCTTTGGTGTTGACATAACTGCTTTTTTGCTACGAACAAAAACACACTCACTTTCATTATCACTATCATATTCTTTAATCTTGACCTCATCATCTGACAATTCATCTCTAAACATTTCGTTCCAGTTATTTTGTTTGTTATTACTACGTTTTAATATTGGTGCTTGCTTAGAAGATTTCTTTCGGGAAGTTTTTTTCCTCATCACCTTACCTGTGCAAACATGGACAATTTTATCTTCGTCTTTTTTAGTATGTTCTTTTGTATCATATATTTGATTAAAAATAGAGAGTTGTGTAACACTCGGTTCGCGCTCTGCATAGAACTTCTTGAGCAGTTTGTTTCTGTTTTGAGGGGTACACGATTCGACATATTTTGCAAATGCAATAACATCATCAAATCCAGAGCGCAATGCAATGGCTTTGAAATGTTCAGCTTGGATAGCTGGTGGTGTGCAGCCAATAATAAACATATTAGACCCAACTCGCTCAAAGACCTTCATACTTTCTTTTTCAATTGACTTTTCATCTTCACCGTTTTTATGCTTTTCCTCCTCCTCCTCCTCAACCTCACTGTCATCACTACTACTCTCGGCTTCATTGGCAGGAAGTTGAGAATTCATTCCGTCCCAAAATACATTTTTCATTGCAAGGTTTGACAGCTTCTTTTCTTCTTCACTTGATCCAACAACAGATTTTGTGGATTGCGCGAATCGAACTCCACATTCCGCTAAAAGATCATCATAGGTGTTTTGTTTTCCAGATTCCAGATTCAACTCTGAATTGTTTTCATCATCACCGCTTAAATCGTCATTAATACATTGCGATGCAGCAACTGCAAAATGATCTTCATCATCAACAATATCATCTTCTGTTTCATCTTTCGACTGGACCTGTTCTTTTTTCACTACCCCTTCATACTTTGCAACAGGGACTCCATTTTCCATACATTTTACTTTTTCAAACGTTTCTTTTGCAAGTATGCTGTTATGATCCGAGCTGAACTTGAACATATTTGCTATACCAAACAATTCACCTCTGTACCGTTTATCACCAGCAACTCCTGCAAAGTAACGTCGTTCATTTGAAGTATTTATAGCAATGTTTGCAAGCTGTTGTTTATAGATTTGTCGCATGTAAATATTCTCTTCGATTGTACCGACAGATATGAAGCGATAAACAAAAACATTACGTTGCTGGCCAATACGATATGCTCTATCTTGCGCTTGTTGATCATATGTTGGATTCCATAATGGATCAAAAATTATAACAAAGTTAGCAGCTGTTAAATTCAAACCTAAAGATCCAGCAGTCGTTGAAAGTAAGCATATAAATATTGAATTATCACGATTAAACTCTTTCACAATTGTGTTGCGTTTTTCAGCTGGCGTATCACCATCTAAACGCCGATATATCATGCCACGACCCATCACATATGCTTCGATTATATTCAGAAGTTGTGTAGAATGTGAAAACAACAAAACTTTGTCATTTTTTGTATACAACACCCCAAGCAACTTCTGTAGAACAGTCATCTTACCGCAATATGATGGGTCAGACATTTGTGAGAACTTTTTCTGTTTATACATTTCATGAAGAGCAGGATACTTTTGAAATAAAAGTTCACAAATCTCACGACACATTTCCTTCTGCTCATCACTTTGATTATGATGCGGCAGCAACAATGCAGCGTGATTTGCTGTCTTCAATAAAATCTGAATGTAGGGGAATAAATATTTACGCCAATTAAACTTCTTTAGACAACATTTTCGACCGATTTTACCACTATCACAATCACATGGTACGTCAAGATTGACAAGTCGTTTAACTTTTGGAAGGTTCAATATTGTTTCATACATGGACACTTGGAGAGATGACAGTGAGCAGAAGACAATTTTCTCATCCTTAACAGGCAGCTGATCTTGTATCATGTCTTTTGTCCGTCTTAACATCCAGCGTTTATGCAACACATTAAGATCCTGTTGTTTTTTGCGTGCAGTAGCCAACTCACGCTTGTTTGCATTAAACCGTTGGCCAATACATATTGGGCGAGCAAAAGAAGATTCAAAATCATCTGATGAACCGAGACAATGAGGGTTGGCCCAATCCAATAGACACCACAATTCTTTCAAATGGTTTTGCAGAGGAGTCCCTGTCAGCCCAAACTTACATTTTGTATTCAGTTGTTTAGCAGCTATTGTTACTTGCGCAGATGGTTGTTTTATTTTGTGCGCTTCATCAAGTATCACAGCACTCCATTCTACTATGTTAAGCATGTCAATATTAATTCTCATTGTTTCATGTGTCGTCATAACAACCTCTACTTTCCCAGAATGCACATTTTCCATGACTTCTTCTTTGTTTTGACGATGGAACTTACCGACAGAAAAATAACCCCAAGTATTGAGTTCATCTATCCAGTTGTATAACACAGAAGTCGGCGCAACAACAAGAAACTTGTAATCGGTGCTTCGATTCATGCGAAAGCTATCAGCCTTCATACCGGTTTTCTTAAGAACTGCAGCAAAAAAGGAGATGACTTGAATAGTTTTACCTAATCCCATATCATCGGCGAGGACACATCCAGCATTGTTGACAAAGTGGTTGTAGAGAAACGAGACACCATCTCGTTGATATGTACGAAGATAGCGGTTGATGGAAGCAGGTATGTACACATCATCAGCTATCTTGTACCGCTCCTTTGGGCATCTCGCTTCAATCTGGAGGGATGGTTTTTCCATGATGAATCCTCTAGTAATTCATTTCATTTATCATATTGTCTAAACTATTACAGATTTAAATTAACTAAATATTATAGAAGCCATTTTAATTTTTCAGCCAATACCTAATGTCTTAATTATATGATTATCATAGTTATTCCTTAACACACAAAAATTTCACACAAACAGTTAAGACATTCTTTAAAATAGTGCAACACAGGGCATTTTAAAAACAGGACAGTTACGCTTGTACTCTGTACACATTACAGGTAAATTTCTAATTTGATTGGTTGAAAAATGCATCATTAAGAATATAATTGGTTCACTGAAAAATGTCACAATTTGATATTGTGATAGAACTTTCAGTGAACCAATCAGATTCTTGATGAAGTAATTTTCAACCAATTAAATAGTGAAAAAAAGATTTGGTGCAGAATAAACTTGGAACTAACACACAACAAAGACTGAGGAAACCAAATTCAAATCGATAAAAATCAAGAACATTCTACATTGAAAATTATGGGCGGTCATGGTATCATTATTATTACTGAGGTCTAGAAATTTGGCTGCATTACATGGAATCTTAAATATATAAAAAATATTCTGACTTCTCGAACAATTTTCTCAAATGTATCCAGGCAGTTGGGCACCATACCAAAAATGACTCTAGGAGAATTTAAATAACACCAAGTGCTTACAAGAACATTTAAAGAGAAGGGAAACAGAATAAAATCTTTGAAATCGACCATAGCAACACACTTTAACAACATAGATATAAATAGTTCACTGAAATGTACAAAAATTGAAATAGAAAACAGATTAAGAATACTGTTGACACAACAATTAACTTTAATTACATGGTTATTACAGGTTCACAAAGAAAAACACGAAAAATGTGTTCAACAATATTATGATGAAAGTGCACAAATTCATCTAGTATATCGAATACAGTATTATCACTAAGTGATGAAAGGGATGTGTAAGAAAGATGAGGACTAAATTTGCCTTTAAATTTATTTTATATAGTTGTCCCAGGGCAGCGGTATTATAAACAAAGAAATGTCCATTGACTTTTAGTTTCGTTGTTGTTTTCAAGTAAAAAGCTGAAAAACATGAAAAAATGCACAGATTCCACGTGCCAAGTGATGTCCAAGTGATGAAGTTTAAAGGAATAATTCTAAATTTTTCACTTGATTTGTTTAAAATTTAATCAGCTATTTAAAAAATTATCATGTTTTCTACAAATTTATGTGTGTTAGGTAATATCAGCTATGAAATCACGTAAGGATTTGTACAGCTCTTGCAGATGTTACTGCTTTCACAACTTTCTTCGAAGTAATTAAGCAATTTTGGCCAGAATATTCACCATTGTCATTAGTAATTGTCGAAGTAATTAGTAATCATCAGATCGGTCGGCTACTAACTATAGGTAATAATGCAAATGGAACCTGTGTAGTTTTTAATCAATTAAAAGACTTAAATAGCCATTGAGATGGACTGTGAATTTATTCCTGTCCTAGACAACATATAATTAGTTAACATATTGTTTCAAGTTTAAAGTAAAAGGCCAGCAATTGAACAAAAAGGACCAATTTACCAGAAAAAAATGCATAATAACAACAAAGAAATATCAACAACACTCTTTACACTGAATCTGATTAACATATAAGAAACTCAAGGTTTAGGCTCTTTTTGCTAGTTTTTGTTACAGCCAAAAAATAAAGGGCAACTATTTTTGACTTAATGATGTTTCATAAGTCATTTGAGAGATGCTTCTGTCTGGTTAATTTTCAACAATAGCACTTGATATTAACCATGAAGCAGCAGTGAATATTTTAGCTGGAAACCCCAGGGGAGGGCACAAATAAGGTCAATTATTAGCATTTTTGGTCATTTTAAGAAGAGTAAACCAAATAATTTTTGTGATTTATACATTTATTTTCATATTTTTTCACATTATTACCAATTTTACCTTACAATCACTCATATTGACAATTATCATTCACAAAAAACGCCACGAAACACTGTTAAAAACAGGGTAAATATAAGAGTTAGGAATTTTGCTGGTTGGGACAAAATTAAGCAATTTTGGCCAGAATATTCACCGCTGGCATGAAGGTCAAAAATTTACATCAACATATGCTGATCGAATAATTGAAAAATGTTAAATACATTTATTTACATTTGCTGTCTGATTGGTTGAAAATTACATCATCAAGAATCTGATTGGTCGACTTAATTCAATTGAAAAAAAAAATTACCAACTAGAACGAAGTTTGACATTTCGAAATAAACCAATTAATTTCTTGATGCTGTAATTTTCAGATGATTTCCAATTAGATTCTACATAATGTAGTCATTAACCAATCAGTGACCTTTAATTTGCCCATAATCTATTGTTACTACATGTTTGTCGCTATTTACTTTTTTATAATCTGATTGGTTTATTTAAAAATGACAGAATTTGAGATTTTCTTAAAGTCACAAATGATATAATTTTTATATCAACCAATCGGAATCTCAATGATTTAATATTCAACCAATCAATAGCCTAAATTAGACAAACGTTTGAAATGATTCCTTAAGTAGATTTGTTATCAATGTAAAACAAAGTTATCTATAGTTATCTAAAGTTATCAGCAGGTTAATTAGTTCATTCATTCATTCATCGACTGACTGGATTTTTACATAATATACATCAAATACAAATATGCATCATGCTGTGATTGTAATTAACAGAAATACTGAGAGTAGGAACATACAAAATCTCATCTGTTTGATTGGTTAGAAATTACAGTGTCAGAAAGCTTATTGGTTCAATTTAAAAACGCTTCATAATGAACCTTGGTGATGTAATTTCCAACCAATCAAAAGATTGAATTAGCCATAATTTGACGACAATCCCTAACCAGGCGAACGAGAAGGGACGACACCTACACATGAAACACCATGCTGTGCAGATGTGTATTTGTAATGATGGGTTGATCAGATATTAATTACTCAATGCTATTTTTAAATGATTTCTTTTACATTATGTTTTACTTTCATCACATGGTTGTTGTATACAAATAATTTCAAAAAGTGCACCCCTCTCCCCAGCTTTCTGCCTATGCTGCACACACGTTATGAAAATAGGGGTGGCTACTTCATTTTACAAAACAGAATATTCTTATCATTTAATCTAATATTTTGAGAATTACTGGTTGGTTAACTTGGTTAACATTTGATGTTTCTTAAAACTAAAAATGATGAGAACTGAGAGTGCATGAAAATTGACATGTTAAATAATAGCCATTTGATTGGTTAGAAATTACAGCATCGAGAAGCTGATTGGTTAGAAATTACAGGATCAAGAAGCTGATTGGTGTTTTGTTAAATTCAAGAATTATGAAAAATGCTGCTACATAAAACAATTAGTATCTTAATAATTGAATTAGCTATAATTTGGTGACGAAAAAATAGTCTTATATCTTAATAATTGAATTAGCTATAATTTGGTGACGAAAAAATAGTCTATCAAAAAATCGAATTTCTAAATACATTTGCGGCTATCTCAAAATCAGTCACGATGCTGTAATTATGTCTGCTCAAACTTAAGTGCCTTATTCCCATCATTGGTAAACATAGAAACACAAAAATGTTGACTATATTGCTATGTTATTTCAGGGGGTTTTCTACTCTTTATTTCTTTTGGGATGTTCATTCGTTTTTGTTGTCTTTTCTTTTCAAGCTTTTATGACCATGAGTCAATTTTCATAAAGATTCTTCATCTTATTTCCAAGGTTTTCAAAAGGTCAAAACTTGTCTAATTGTGAAATTTTTAAATGAACAAATCAGAATCTTATAATAACTTATAATATTCAAGCAACCAATAGTCTGAATTAGACAGCTGAACGCTTATATGAATCGTAAGGTTTTTACCGAATTGTAATTCTTTAAATATATGAAATTGTGACTTTTTATTATAGCTGGTTTGAATAAACCTTCTTTGTAACGAACTTATGGCAAATAATGAAAAAATAAATAAATTGAATAAATTAAGCAATTGGTTGATGATTGATTAATTGATTGATTGATTGGACTAGAAAACGATAGTTATACTTAGGTCAGCATATTTCAGATAAATGAGATTTTTGTCCAATGGGGATGCTAGAAGCATCAGCAAACTAAAGCATATTTTTTAGTACTATTTCTTCTAGAAGGAGAAGAGAAAGGAAGAGGGGGGGGGCTAGAAAGATTTTGCTAATACTCTGCTAATACCTATTAGTGGTTTCCTTAGCAACTACTGAATGTAGGGTCAAATTCAAACAGCTTATGGGGACATGTAGGGTAATAGAAACAATGGATTCCAGATAACATTTTTTTTATGGTACTAATGAAAAATGTCAAGATAGATAAGATAAAAGTAAAGTACTAAAATAATAAAGTGTTTGATAATGGCAAATAATGAAAAAATAATGAAATGGTGACAATACAGACATTGATGTGATGAAAATAATGAATGAGAAAAATTAACAAAAAAAGATAAATAATAACATTGAAATGACGAGATGAAATGATGAAATATATCAATAAATGAAAAAAAAGAAATGATATCCTTAAGATAAGAAGGGCAAAGTACAAAAAATTGATACTAGAAGATTTAATAAAAATAACTTTAAAGGGATATTAATTGATATAAAAATAATCAATAATCAGGCCTTCATGGTGTTATGTTGGGTGGGAAAGTAAGAGAAGGAAAGAATGGTGAGGTGATGATGATGATTCAAAAAGCTAGAAAGAAAAATGCAAGCAACGACATTTAATCCAAATTTGTTTCTATAATAATATCTCATTATTTACAAAGTATTTCTAAGAAAACATTATATCATATAAAGCTGCGTTCACACCACCATGTGGTGGTGAATTTATTTTTTTCAATGCAGCTCATGGTTAATTTTTTAAAATGTTTTCACTCTCTCTTTCAATAGATCATTTTTGTAAAAATTAAAAAATAAGCACAAATTGTGAAATGGATAATCAAAACGCACACAAGAAAAAAAGATCACAGGGCTGCATCCAGGCATGATCTGGTATTTAAAGTGTATGGGTGCACAAAAAAGAAAACCTTCTGGCAATTATATTTCAACATATTCAAGTTCAACCCTAAACATACTGTTGTCTAAGTAAGCAACTATGCAGTTATGAAATAAAATTCACAAAAAAAGTCCCTGGATGCAGCACTGTGCATTATTCCCTTTCATACACTAACACAAAAAAGGAGGAATGTGAATTTTGGCTTTCAACAGAATTCTTGAATAGAAACCGGCATGATTGGTTGAATATTATGTCATCCAGAAACTGATTGGTTCACTTAAAAATTTATTTAGTGAACCAGTCAAAATCTTCATGTAATACTTAACCAATCAATAGTCTAAATTAGACTGCATGTTTGTCGCTATTTACTTTTTTATAATCTGATTGGTTTATTTAAAAATGACAGAATTTGAGATTTTCTTAAAGGAGCACTCCCAGGGGGGTACTAACCCCCAATTATTATTTGCTAATTCGAAAGTCCTCTATTGTGCGAACCAAACAAAAAAAACCGCATCGAAAAATATTGATTTTTGACGAAGTTATGGC
>JAUKPT010000140.1:13648-24206 GCA_032273505.1 Nanomia bijuga | reverse complement strand
ATTTGCTTTGAAAAATTTGGTTGGACTTTACATGAGAATTATCAAAATCCTCTACGCAAACAGGAGCTGTCAATAATCATAAAACGAGCACGTGGAAACCATACATCACAATTTGTTTATAAAAGACTGGTTTCTACTTCATACCAGTTTAAAAAAATGCTTTGATATCATGTCCATGTGTTACATATTCCTTCGTCAAATGTCTAATATAAAAAATGAAATATGGAATTTGAAAATTTTTAATTAACTAGGTATGCACTTTTTCTATTATGAAAGAAAAATCTTTGCAAACATTCAAACTCCATGCGTTTTGAAATAAAATTGATTTTTTTTCTTACTTAGTTAAAAAAAAAACACAACAGTAAACGAAGTAAAAACCAGACATTAAGATGACACCGCGTTTCGTAAGAGCTTATGAGTAGAGCTGATATTTTGATTGCTAATCCTCTGGTGTTGGTTTCAAGCCTTTTCAAAACATTGCAAAAGAGAGCTTAGGCATTGTATACAAATTTGCCGTTTCATTGGTTGGAAATTACATCACAAAGAATCTGATTGGCTTACTCGAAAGTGTCTCACGCCGTTCTACTTGACAGAACTTAAAATCATCAAGTGCACCAATAATTGTCGAGATGATGTAATTTTCAAGCAATGAAACAGCAAGTTTAATGTTATTTTGAAGACAAACATCTGAGGAGAGATTATACCAAGAAGGAGAAGTGTGTACGTTTTGTTATGTAAATAAACGTCACAAAACATAAACCGATTGTTTGAAATCTGTTTTTAGCGAAGACTAAAGGCTTTTGACGAATATTCCAAATAATACTTATTTGGATGACATTTGTAATAGTGATTAGTTCTCAGGCAAAAAGGGTATCGAAGTTTTTTCGCTGATCGCAGCAAAGAGCGACAGTACGTATGCACACACATGACAGACAACTAGATTTCGAATAATTTGATGAATTGCATATTTTTTCACGGTTATTCGGGCGCAAGCATAATTAGTTCAAATTGCTTAACCTTTCAATCTCAAACATCTCAAATTCTTGTTAACCAATTGAATTATTTCGACAAGTAATTATCGTGTATAAACCGTGTATAAATCAGACTGAAAATATTATTCATAGAAATGAACGGAAATATACAGGAAACAACTTATAGACCTTGTAATTATGGCAATCGAGTACTGCAAGTTTTGCTTGCTTCAGACGTTTAAGTATCCTTAATTAGGCCTAAAATAATATTGTCTAGCTTTTCAGACAATGAAGATAATGTAAAATCCACTCAGAAAGGCCTCATAGATGTCTTAAAATGTATTCTATCCCAATAATAAAACAACCCTACGTACTAAAACTAAATAAAGCCTTAAATTTCTGAAAGATAATCAGGGCCTGGTTGTTCAAAGCATGTTTAAACTTGTTATAAGCTTAACACTGTTTACGCCTATTGTATTTAATTACAATAGATATATCTTAAACAGTAGTTAAGCTAAATGACGTTTAAACAAGCGGACCTAGAAATATAAATAACTATGCTTCATTTCGCTTACCTTTGCTCTTTCGATTTGTAAAAACCTTTCCTGACGTTCGCATTCCAGAGCCAACATCTTCGAATTCCTGTGATCCGATTTGCCCCTTACGAACAAAACATTACTAATATCATAACCATTGTTGTTAACATTATTGTTAACATTGTGACCATTATTGTTAACATTGTGACCATTATTGTTAACATTGTGACCATTATTGTTAACATCATTGTTAACATTATGAACATTATGAAGACTATGACTACTCTTGTTAATATTATTGACAAACGCGACATTGTTGCAAAGCAAACTTTCCTTGCTCTTAATGTGTTTTAAACTCGTCGAGCGCCTCGGAACCACGGGTGAATTCGCGGCTGTCGAGTTTATAGATCCTTTCGGATTCGAGATTATCCGGCTTCCGGCATTTTTAATACTTTTACCTATCCGTCCGATTTTTTTCGTCAATGTATTTTTGCCGTCCGACGACGGAGGGTCCGGTAGATAGCTCCGGTTATAAGGTTCGACGTAGTTTTCGATGCGATGCGTGTACAGTGGACTATAACTATGAGAAAGGAATCTGTTCTGAGAGAGGGGGCTGCTATCATCTGTAGTAGCAACACGTGATGATGCGCAACTCCCTAAACTATACCTGCGCGAGTTTACACTACCATTATCAGGTAGCATCCGGTGTAATTGAGAGTCTGTAACGGAAGATTTAACGGATGGAACTATAGACGCTAACGAAGGCGCGTTATTGATTTTAGTCGTGATTTGAGTCGAGAATCCCATATTGGCTCGTGTCACATGCACACCAAATACTGTTTCGTTTAACTTGGACATAGTCTGCACGTCGACAAAATCGTTTGTCGTAACATGATTGTCGGACGTATTATACGACTCTATACTCGGAATCGAGCAACTGTCATCCGTGTGATTTGCGAGTGACGGGTTACTACTCGACAGTTCTCGCCGCGCGTAACTCGAATGGTCACTCATACCGTTATTTAGTAACCCCTTATTTTTAGGGAATAGGTCTTTCGTGGAAGTGACGTCACCACTGAATTTCGTTTTTTCACGTTGAATAAACTCTTCAAATTCCTCTTCAGGAATCGTGTAGTTGTGCGTATCAATCAATTTATTCAACTTGTCCATCAACTCTTTGTTAACATCCACGATACTTTCGACTGAAGTCCCAGGAATAAACTTGCACTGTTCCTTATCGAATTTCATAGACCGTTTCGGTTTTTTCGGTTTATACGGCGCTTTAATGATATTCCGTTCACTTTCGCTACGACAATATTCGCGATCGCATTCGGCTAATTTATTGTATAGTTGTCCATTCTCGTAAAGTAAATTATCGGCACTTGACGACAATTGCAATGGCGGCGAATCCGTCTCTAACAAATATTTCCTACTGTTCAACTCGCCAGGGGATGGTGTTCGAGCACTCGATATAATTTCAGTCTTAGCTTCACGATACCCACCACCACCCCCACGATCAAAAGTCGATGGAGGGGAGGGGGTAACAGATCGTGGACTTGAACACCGAATTTCATTCGAATTTTCATCTATAGTTGTCACTACCACTAAATTCGAATTCTGCTCTGAAATACCAGACATATTCCCAAAGTTCAACTTTGCCGACGTTTTAACAACAGTCGGGTTCCCGCCACTGCCGGCGTCGCCGTCATAAGTAACGTCAATATCGAAGCAACAACCACCTGATGTATTTTCATAATATTTGTCAAATTCTGCATCATCATCATCGCCATTCAAATTAATTTGTGAAGTAGATAGTTCATCGGACAAACGATGTGTAGATATTCTGATAGAAGCTTTTACTAACTCCCCCATAGTATCGCGTTCTTACGTAGTAGTAATCATTTAATCAACTGTTTAACCTTTTTAATATAAAAACTATATAATATAACATAAATATGTTACTTCTTTGCATAACCAAAACAAAAATAAAAAAGTCATGACAAAAATTACGTTCTAATACTTCTCTGCTAATAGCCTTGCCATCAACTGAACAACTAAGCTAAGATCAACTATTCAACAACTATTTTAAGTTGAAATGCCTTCAGCTAACAGTTCTCTTTCAAAAATCCAATATCAATAGACACCATCTATTATTACCACAGTATAAGATAAACAATCTAATAAACAAACATTCCAGATGGGAAGAAAGAAAAGCACAACATATATAAATAAACAAAATAAATAAATAGATAAATAAATAAATCAATAAATGAATTTTCATATCAGATTCTTTCATTTCTAAAACAATTTTTATCGATTTTAAATCACAAAATGTAAATTTCATCTCTACTCATCCAGTCTTTACTTAACCCTATATTTTTTTATAAATTTCACATTACAAAACAAACAAATTAATAGCTAAATTGAATAAATAGCTAAACTGCAAAATCAGATAATGATAATAATATCGAATTCGTCCTTTAATAGCCAGAATCTCATTAAAAGTGAACTGCAGTGAACTAAGCCAACAGACATATTACTAAAAATAAGAAGAGTGGTATGTATGCAGAATGGTTTCCATACAAGATGTACTGCAAATATTACACACTTCTTCTATACGCAGCGACTAATCACAAACTAATTGATACAATATATCATGAACGAAAGACAGGTAGCTACTAAATGATCAATTCATTACTGCATAGTAATACATACACACTCAAAGTCTGCCTATATATGCATTTAACGATAAATCTAAAAATGTCATAACATTGATACATTATTTGTTACCAACCGCTACTAATGGCATTACAAAATTACCATATGGGTTGACAAGTTAATTTAATAAAAGTATAGCCCCATTAGTAAATATATACATGGTTAAGTCTGCTTTTAATATGTATTTAAACCCTTTTTCTATACAAATGTCACTCATAACTGCTCATAATACAAAGTAGAAGGAATAAATGCCAGGTCAAATAATACCTCTAAAAATCAACTCGATTTTTTTATTATTATTATTCATTGTCAGAATTGTCCGTTATATACAATTTGTTTGTGAAATAAAATTTTAGTATGACAAGCTTATGCATAAATTCAATATATATAAAATGATGTTGACTTGTGTGAAGTCATACTCGGAAATAAAGTACAGAATAAAATGCAATAAACATCTGCTAGTGCTTAAAGGCAATATCAAGAACTAAAACTAACCAATGATGACTAAGTGTAAAAAAAGTCATTATTCCATTTCAAACTTCCAAACTCAACTCAACATGGGTGGACAGTTATGTGTCATATTAATTCTTACCCTCCAGATCCAGTTAAATCTGGCCCATGGTCTAACAAACATAAATTGGGAAATAAATTCACACAAAATGACACAATAGAATATTACACATCATGGAAGAGAAATGTCCTTTTTAATATAATCTATTTATAATAAAAGTTATACATGGAATTTTAATTCATAGACGACCCAGGGTCAAAATAACCCGGTCCATGGTTCGACAAGTTCAAATTAAGGACGAAAGTCGAAAGAAATGAGACAATTTAAAAATGGAGCTACAATAATTGAGTTGAAATATCCTTCTTTTAATATCTGTGTATAAAAAAATCAACAAGCATCATAACAACAACTTTGCCATCCCCAAAGTAGCAAGATAGCCTAAACTGATTTCTATAACTGGTTTGTTGTAAACCGCCATATCACAAACTAAAATCTCCTTCTTATGTGTGTGTCCATAGTAAAACAAGCTAAATTTGCTAACAAACAACGTTACAAAAAAGCAAAGATCTCAAAAATGAACAAAGTCACCAAAACTACACCAAAATAACAGGAAACTACAATCTTTCCTACAATAGTCTTTGTATAAGCAAAAGTCATCAACAAGCGTGCTTATGCCAATGCTGTGTCACCACCAATAGTCAAACTAGCTTATAACCAGCTATCACAACTAATCTGGATGTGAACCATCATATCGCTTATACTAAATATAAGCTGTGTGTATAGTAAACGACACAAAAACAAATAATTGCCTTCCCATTATACGAATGAGACTAAACCGAAGAAACACTGGATTTCTTTTTATTTCATAGAGAAAAGAAAGTATCTTAACTATAACTTAATATGATCAGATATTTCCTTATTTTCCAATTCATATATCCTCCGTTTGATAATAGTATTAAAGTCATTGTCCAGCACCGCCCCCTAACATGGGCTGTGAATAGATTTTTTTGAAGGTTAAAAAGCAAAGGGGATATATAGTCAATGGTTGCCCTGGGAGATATAAACGGATATAAACAATTGACTATATTGTAATTATTTTTTTTATCGAAATGTTTCAAAAAAGAACAAATTTTCTATTAGCTATTGTGTGTAATTGCTCTCGTGATATTTAATGTCAATTAAACCATTGTGTTTTAAACGGATTAAAAAGATTGGTTGAATTTAGATTTGATTCTACACATAAGATTAATCACTTTCACATTGAGGGATAAGCAGCGTATAAGTAGGGGGCAAGTGGTCTTCTCAAAAATATTTATACGATTAAACCCTAAATATAGTTGAGTGAATTTTGATTAAATTCTTAAATTTAGTTTGATTTCTTTTAAACAATGAATGGAATGGAAATAGCTATAGAATTTGGGGGTTAGTAGTCGGGTCAATGAACCCTCCAGATGATCCCAAATTAATGCTAACAACCCCACAAATGTGTGAGGTGAATAAGGATAAATATGCTTATGTTTTCTATAATTCGATTTTGGAGGTCAAGTTGATAAAAATATGATTATTTTCTAGTCACAATGCCAGCCTTGAGTCAGATTTTAATCCTTAGTATGAATAATCTTAATCAAAAGACGTAAATCCTTTCTTTGAATATAATACACCTAACTTGTTTTCCATGTCAAGTACTACTTGGTACCGCCAACATAAGTTTATGATTGCAAGTTCAATAATTTAACTCTACTGCAAGCTTAATATAATCAAATTAATACATGAAATTCAATACTTACGGATTTAAAATTCTTATCAAGATAAAATCTTCGACAAAACGAAGCGGTCGTCTCAAATGTTTGTCTAATTTAGACTATTGAATGGTTGGATATTAAACCATGAAGATTCTTAATTGGCTCAATAATTTCACCCAAAACATTCAGTTTTAATAAGATTTCGATGTGTGACATTCAGAATCTTGATGACATAATTTTCAACCAACCAATAGTCTAAATTAGACAAATTTTTGAGACGATTCCTAAAGAAACATGTGTATGTACATGAAAGATCAAAGTTCTAAGATCTGCTAAAAAAAAACTACTGGTGTCAAAGAAAGGCTTATATTAAACATGAAAACATTTCCAGAACCTCACCAACACTTAACCTGACAATTGCTAAATTGAACCATCCAATCATGAAAGAACGTTGATTAATTAAGAACAATCAATAAAGGAACAAGCAAAGAATGTTTACAGATAACAGTGAAATCACGTAAGTAATCCAAGCCAAAATCGATCAATAGATGGTCCCAAGGCACACACACAACGGTTTCAATCAACTGCAAGCATTTTAATTAAATACTAAAGGCATCGTCTGAAAGGGTTGTCTAATTCTGCTTATTATTTGATCATCATCAAAATTCTGATTTGAAATTTATTAATTTATTAATGAAATACATCTTACAGGCCTCTATATGAAGGGTCGAATTATTCTTGTAATCGACGGATGGTACAGCTAGTGCTTGTTCGATTGGTTCTTAATAGAAATAGCATCAACGACCGTTATTGGAAGGGTATTCCACGATTTGACTATCTGGCTGTAAAAAGAGAAGCGATGCCTTCTTCATTTTTGACTTAAAAAAACCCCATAAATATTTGACATTTTCAATCGATCCAATCAGATTCTTGTTGATATTGGTTTCCAATCAATCAAACGGTCAAGTTAAAAACCTTTGAGACAAACACTATAAAGTAGATGATTGCAACTCAAACTTCAGAGATGTCTGGCATGCCTGTGGGAATAAGAAAGGAAAACTTGGAACAATAACTATAATTCTTGACTGTTATGACATTAGTTGACAAATATAGATTTAGATTTAGATCTCTGCAACAGGATTATTGACACGAATTACACTGCAGCAGTCAAATAAGAACAGCTTCAGTCAAAAACAGTCTTTGAGCCTCTGATCTATTCTTTGGCAACAACTAAAGCCATGGATAATTTAAACTGTATTTCTAAAATGAAAAGGTTGCGAAAGAAAGTATGGAAAACGACATGTGTATATAACTTAGAACAATATTTGTTTCGCTACTGTTTATATTTTCAATCAGTGTACACTGTATATAATCAGATTTCAGTGGAAGTGCAGACCTTAAAAGCTGATCATGAAGTACTTAATACATCCTTTGACATTTCCCGTTTTCAAATTCAAGGTGAAAGTAAAACTGTATGCAAGAAGTGTTTGTTCTCCACTAATAAGTAAAATTTAAAAAAAAAAAGTCGGATTAGCTCTAAATGGATGAATAAGTGTGGCGTCAATAATCTGTTGCAGTGCATTTTAGGTGCAATTCCACTCTTTTACAAAGGACAGTTCAGAAATCTAAATTGCTAAATTCACAGTCCTTGATAATCAAGAAAACAATTAAGTTAAATTCATTCTTGAAAAGATGTATGTCTAAACCTACCAAATCTTTCATCATCAAACCTAATAAAAATAAATCCCAAACTTGTTACAAATATACTCAATACTGACTGCTCAATATAAGACTGCGTAACTGTGTAACTGTGTCACAACATGTATAGCAAACTGGATTTCACCAGAACAAGTTTATATCTGTGACATCACAATTGACATCACTCAGGGGGAGTTTACAAATTAACGGTAAAATATCCCGATTGATTGGTTCAAAATTACATCATCAAGAACCTGATTTGTTCACTCAAAAAAAATTTTGATGACGTAATTCTAAAACCAATCAATCGGTCGGTTAGTTTTCCCGATAACCTGTGGACAAGCCCTCATTTGAATAGAAAACAAATCTCAAGTCTTTACACATACACCTAATCACAACTTCCTGTGTGATGCAACTCGTACCAGGCCTCACAGAGAGACTATTGTGAACGACAAATAACTTAAACTGATCTTTTAGGCGGACCCTACCACAACGTTTAATTAATTGGGATTAATACTAAAAAGCCCCCGTTGTGTACCTATTGAGTGCACAGAGGGAGAAATCTCAAGAATGCATTGAGACTGTTCATGGGAAAGTATACAGTTGATCTCTCATTTCAAATGAAATTTGATGACTATTGATGATTATAACTAAGTATACCATATCATAAATTTGAAACATGAACAGTAACTCCTTTTAAAAATAATTGTTACAATTCCCTTTTCTCAAGGGCTTATCTAAAAGGACATTAACAAAAAATATCGAGAGAACTTCCTCTAACTTGACAAATTTTCTATTTCATGGATCAAAAAAAGTATCATTCAAAAAACGAAAACGAAAAAGAAAACCAATATCAAAGCAATGAACACAGCAATACAAATAGGTCTACAACAAATACAACAACAACTCAGCCGTATCTGAGAACGAGCCATCCAGGATGAATTCAATTCTCTGGACCAGCCTTCAACAAGCCTTAAAAGGGATGTGATAAATGCATTATATTTGGACCAGGCTTAGTAAGGATATGTTGCAGGGCAAGTCCCTCCTAAGAAGGTTTAGGTGTCTTAAAGTCCGGATACACTGATTGGGTCAACTATGTTAGGTATGTAATGTATAGACTGAACTAACAGACTACTTAAATAGTGATACTATGTCTGAAACCAAAAATAAGGAGATGTTTTCTATTAGGGGGAAAGATTTGAATATCTAATTATCTAAATCACTATTTTGTTATTTCCTTCTTTATTGCAGTATCTCATCGTCTGACACTACGCTGTACAATATACAAAAGAATTGCAGTTGAATGGCATTAACAAGCACATGCCATTAAGGCGGATTTCCAGAACCAAGAGAAATACGTCATCACAAATACCTTTTGCACATGCATACAAATAATACAAACATTTTCTGAGAGATTTCAGACAAAATCTTTGTACATGGAATCCGCCTTATTACAGTGTTTCAGTGAAATCTTAACAAAAGACAAAAAAGACTGGATAGATGAGCAAACAATTGTTTAAAATATAAATTACGTGATACCATTTCTTGCAATATTTGTTCAAATTCAAACAGTTTGTTCATTTCAAAGAATTATAGTCATTCTATGACAACACATTCCATAGAGAAACATAAGCAAATATGCATCAATCAAACAAAAGCCAAGCAAAAAGGTCCACACAATATGAAATCGCTCATGTGCATGGTTTGGACATTTCCTAACAAAACACTGAACACGCCTTATATGGAATTCTAATGGGAGGAGGAGGAGGGGGGCTCTAAAAAATGACATAATAGACGGAACAAGCACTGCATTAACTAGAATGAACGAACGCATGATCACGTGATACCTGATATTTTGTTAAAACTCAAAATGATGAACCAATCATGATCTTCATGATGTAATATTCAACCAATCAATAATCAAAATTAAACAAAGTTTTGAGATGATCCCTTAATTAAACAAAAACCTAGCAGACCCAGTACAGTATCTGGTAATCTAAACAATGACACAAAAGACTAAAGAATCGTTAATTGGCATGAGCAAATACTTGATTCAAACAGAAATCACGTGATGTCATGTCAACCAATGTTTGTTCAACAGTTTGCTCATACAAGTCAACAAGAGGAATGGGATGATGAAATGTGACAATACAACAACAACACTTCTAAAATTAGTCGATCCAAATGTGTGTGTACATCATTACTAATATTCCCACGAGGAATGTCTCCTCATCACTATGGAAAACACGCGCGTAAATCTAAATAACACCTCGGGAGGTTATGTAAAAAAAAAATTCACGCATTTTCAAATTACAGCAATCTGTTTTATACACTTGTGATTATAATTATTATCGTAATTGCGTTTTAATTTTCATTAAATCT
>JAUKPT010000140.1:0-13638 GCA_032273505.1 Nanomia bijuga | reverse complement strand
GAAAAAATAAGAGTAGCAGCAAACAGTCCATCGAAACCTTTAGGTACATCTAGAATATTCCGCTTGAAAACTACATGAATTAAAGGTTAAATCTTTGCCGAAAATACTTTAACGAACTGATACTAAAATATATCCATTGGGGACAATTTCCTTCATTAAGAATCCTTTACCATCTTTAGTTTCAAGAATGATCAATCATCACGTCCATATAAAACATCAATCACCTCACGAGGTTATGTAAAACTAATTTTCACGCATTTTCGAATTACAAAAATCTAATTTTCACACTCGAGTATAAATTTGATATGAACAATATCAACTTTCAATTCTAATATAAAATCTATTTTCCCACTTAAAATCTTCTACGCGTATACCGTATTCATTGGAATAACCGCCCTGCTGAGAATCAAAAAAGAACTCGATCAAGCGCCGTTCCAAATAAGCGACCAATGGCGCTTATTCCAATGAATACGATATTCAAATTACACTAATACCACACAAGCGGATCAGTAGTAGATAAGTTTGCTTCGAAAAAAAGAAGAATTCTTTAATGGTTTCTGATGGTTTCTGATGGTTCGGATTCATAATTGCTAGACTGGTTTAAGACATTTTGTGTGAAATCTGTCTGAATTGATAACTTGTTATGAGATGTTTAAAAGTTTAAAAACAGTAAACAGTAAACAGAATATTTAAAGTTTAAGTAAGTTAATATTTAACAGGATAGGGTAAATATTCGGGAATTAAACGTGCTTCCATGAACTTCTCAAAGCTACTAGAATACAATGCGTTGCCCTAAACAAGATAAATGACCAAGCCATACTACAAGCTTAAAAAACTAAGATTTTAGTAAAACATAACCCGAACAACAAGTTCAAGGTTGACAAAAATATAATCCATTTCCGAGAACTGTGCGCTTCAAAACCTTATAGATGACCCATCTGTGCTACAAATAACTAATTGCATCATCGACACAGTCAATGAAACCCCTATTATGCTGCTATAATAAGGTTCTATCATATTCTTAAATGTGATTAAGCTTTATGCAACAAGTGAACGCAAGAGTAGCCATAAGAAATTTACTGGTTTTATAACACGGGAAGACTAACATCTAAAAATAGCATGTTCTCGGGTGAATCTTTCTCTGTGTATGAAGTTGAGTGCTCACTAACATTATCAATGTGGCCGCATCCACTAAAGTATTTCTTTTAGCTGTTACAATAAAATATATACTTTAGTAAGTGCACCCATCTTAAACAATTAGAACGTTCGAGCAGCCATAGCCTGAACACATCCATTAGGTGAAATTTAAAAACAGCAACAAGTTTTTTTTTACTTATTTCATAACACAAGACTAATATCTAAAAATAACATTATTCTTGGCGAAACTTTGTTTTGCGTGTAACACCTCCATTAGATGAAATTTAAACAAATAAACAATTGCTAGCCCTCTAATTTTAATGACGTCACACGAAAATGATTTGACATGGCAAAAAAAAATCTCCACTTAAGAATCTTGAGATCTCGACATAACTCAGTTTGGTAACTTAGCAACTGCGAGGAGAGTATGGAGAATGTGTGAAGTTTTCAAGCCAGCTATTCATTCTCAATGCATTATAATCTCCTTATATCAGTCTTATATTCAAGTCTAAGGTTCAAACAATGACTACTCAATTTTCAAAACCATTCGTCAAAAAAAGTTTGCAAAAAGTTTAATCAACTTGTAAAAAATTCTTGTTTCAAGTATATCAATAAAAGATTACAAATAAAAATAGGATTTCCTGTAAAACCAATTATATATTGATATAAAGAGCAAATTGCCAAATTTTTTGCTAAAATAGAATCTATCTGAATTCGAAACTGTCTATAATTGATACGTTTCAAATAGCCTAGAATCGATTTGCCCTCAAAATCATTATTCTCACGAATATCAAAACAAAGAAAAGGTCGCAAATTTCTTTAGACTTGATTTTGGTTAGAAATCGTGGATCGTTTAAGATTGGTCATTAGGTAATGCTTTTTTTGTTTTGACAAACAAAAAGATTATCCTTTATACCGATGACAAAGAAACGTGAAATTTAGTACTAAAAGAAACATGGAGCAAATCAAGCGCCCGACATGTGATAAAAATCAATAAAAATACAATAAAATTCAAAAGATTGATTTGCTACACGCCTTTCCAGTTGAAAGTCACGTGAAAACACTAACAATAAATAAACAGCGAAGTTCTCTCCAGGTAATATCTAATAGAACAAGAATATTTGAGTTAAAAGACAGAATTCAAAACCGGAAGATTGATTAACCTACTCCCTGATAAAAAAATAAACATGAATGAAAGTATATACAGAGGAAATCAAAAATCACAGACATCATACAAACTTTAAAACCAAATCAAATGAACTAACTAACACACCAAAATGAACAACAAACTTTCTCTTTATATATCATTTAATGCGAAACAATAACTTCTCATGATTAATAACTACGTCATGACATTACGTCTACAACTAAGTCATCTCGAGTATATCCTGCCCTGTGCGTGTACTTCCCTACGCATAAAGAGAACTCGTACAAACAATGATACAGTTACAAATTTGTTCTTATAAAAGTCGATTTCATCCCATTTTGGGAATTCCCTTTCCATCCTGTTAGGAATAGTCAAAGTAGACATTGGTATCACCATAGATCCCTTAAGTGGTCTATGGGTATCACTAAAAAGATGGTTATATTGTACTCATTAGGGGGTATATCAGATACTGTCTTCCAATCCTGTTTATGTACAACTTCGAGTCTATTCTATCCATTGCAAGGCATCTTTTTCCTCCTTAGAAAACCGTATTTAGGTAAACAATGTAAAATAAACAATCATTATTACATATATTCAATTTCTTTTTGATCAAGAAGTAAACAGAAATAAACCCAAACTGCTACAGTTACAAACTATGTATCTCTCTCTCTCACTCCATGCACACCAATGTATGTAAAAGATCAACCTCACAATATCACACTCAAAAAATAAAAATTCACTAGTTGATTAACACAATTATATAACGATTAGCGATAGACAAACACTAGAGTGAAATTATTATCTACACTCTCTCTCGTTTTTATATACATATACGTTGAAAGCCTATTTACTTTGTACACAATTGTATGTCATCGACAATAGAGATGCACTGCAAAGATTGCAACAAGAGAAAGAACGATCCTGGAAGACTCTTTGCTACATCTGAGTTATGTTAGCATTTCGTGAATATTTCATTTGTAGGATCCTGATCAGACTTGTCGACCAAAATCGAGTTTTCGTAATGAAAATGACCGTCATCAGGAACGAATATTCATCCAGAATAGTCATACACACTTAAAAACTGTTCCTCCCGAAGAGATGTGTTATTCTACTAACGACTATCAACTATTTGTCCTTCTCACATCGTCTTAGACAACCATAAGGAAAATGCCCAAAATGAAAAAAAACAATAATATAATTTTCCCTAACACTGATACAGTTACAACTTAGTACATCTAACATCATATATGCGTGCGAAGGATCTAGCTTTAACAAACCTGGAAAAAGTTGCCTTAAACACACATAAAAATAACAAGATTTAAACTGTTCCTTCCGAAAAGAAGTATGTTATTCTCCTCAAGATTATCAACTTGTTGTCCTTTTCATTTCCAAAACGAAACAAAATAACAATAATATTACTTTAACTGATACAGTTACAACTTTGTACATGTAACATCATAAACACACCACATATGTGTGAAAGGTCAGGCTTTAACAAGAGAACAAACCTGGAACTTGCCTTGACACGGCCTTACACACACATAAAACATAACAAAATTTAAACTGTTCCTTCCGAAGAGATGTGTTATTCTCCTCAAGATTATCAACAAGTTGTCCTTCTCACATCGTCTCTTCTTAAACAACGTGTTCAAATCTCTTTTAGACACAAAAATAATATCCAACAAAAAAGGAATGATTGATTTTGGTTTAATAATGGATGACACGAAAGAAAAACAATTACTTTTTATTGAATCTGTTCGACATACAGCCCAGTTTGAGTTGAAAAACAAACATTAAAAAAGAGATGTGTGAGTGAGCGATATGAACTCACAAAAATAAGAATATATATTATAAGAATATAATGTTTCTCATAGAAGAAGAATATGTGATGAAAATTGTTTCTTAAAGGCGTGAACGGCGAGCTTTTGTTCAAACTGGAGACAATCATGCTGGAAAAGGAACAATAAGGACTAGTTTCGCTGAAAAAACAAACTTATTTTATGTGTCATTTTTTACTATACAATGTCTTGAACATTTTAAGAAATAGTCTCGAACAATAGCAAATTCTTTCTAACATATGAAGAAAAATAAGAATGAAAAGTTTGAGACAGAGAATTACACTCCCAACAATGGTCATTTTTCTCTGAAATAAGAAAATTCTGTAAAGATAACAAAGCATTGACAGAAAGAAAACATCTCCAACAATGACGAATTATTTTTGAAATAAGATTCTTACAGAGCCTTGTCACACACGGAAAGACTAAACGACGAACTTGCCTTGTAATAAGATTCTATATGGATATTATAAAAAAAAGACCATTATTTCCTTTGCAAGTCCTGTTATACAATAAATACCTATGTGAAATTCGTATGAGTTCGTATATAAAACCCCAAGTAGTAGAGAAAGATGAAATAGCTATTGATATTTCAATAATCTGGAGTTCCTTATCTTCTTAAACAAAATGTATTGAAGACTAAAGAAACCAAGGGATATAGATGAGTTGTCAATGTGACTTGATAACACCTCAGATGAAGATTAGTGCATGTGTAATTTGATGACTCACATCAATTAAGAAGCTGGTAGGCGCGCTAATAATGCTGACTAAGCAAAACATGGTCAAATGAACAGAAAGAAAATGTAAGAAACAAAAAAATTAATTCTATAATCAATTTGATTTTCTAACAACAATACAAATGCATGTTTCTTATAATCTTTATTATCACTTTGAATCAGAAGCAAATTTAGACACAATACTGCAAAAAGGTTAATATTAATCCATATAATCACAAAGTAAGAAAAGTTGTTTCAACTGATGTTAATCTACTGCAGCTAAAATAATAATGTTGTCACACTGTACTCTGTACTTTGTACATCTCAAAATCTATGCAACTCAACTTGTAATCTCAAGTGATTATCAATATCTACCTGAGAATAGACAAATAGTGGTGCGTGCATATGTATCACATTACCATCATTAACTAACTCGAATTCATAAAAAATCCTTAATAAAGAGAAGAGGAAAAAAGTACTGGAAGTACTTTTACAGATATAATGAGCATTTAAGTTAGCTTGGATTTGATTGGCAGTTAAACGCTTTGATCAATAATGATTCTATTAGTGTTTTACGTTTTACGGCCCAACAAAATTCAAGTTAACTAAAACGCTCATGCTCTCCCCAATTTCAGAGTAAAATGTTAAGTACCCTTTAAATTTTTTCAGAACTTAAGTAAAATACTGAACGATACTCCTCTCTGTTAAGTTAAAACATGCACAAAATTTGTTCTCTATTAAACTTGTTGTTAAACATGCATGTTGAAAGTAAACAAACCGTAGACACAAACTTTTAAAAAACTTTCTATCATAATTAGTAAAAACAAGTCACGCAATCAATGAAATGCCCCTTATTGCGATGCTTGGAGTGACGACAAACAATTGACATGTGTCACACATCATAGCAATCTGTATTCTCCTCGTTCAAAGATTACTTCAACTGTAAAACCATGTTAAGACACCCCTGAGGTCATTTTGAATGGACATTTCAACAGATTTAATCAGATCAACGCACTAAAAATAAACCGTAGAAACTTATATATAAAGTATATTCGAAGGAAACATACAAGAGAGTTCGATGAATTGTCTACATCGAAACCTCGAAGTGAATTTAAGTTGGTGTCCTAGATGAAACTTGATATGTGATTTGTTCCATGAATATTCGCTTGGATTTTTGTCTCTCTGTCTTTGTGTAGAAACCAGTCATGCACAAATCAATTGAAAAGTTAAGACCTGGTTTCGACGTTTAAATTGAAATATCTGTAAAAGATTTCGAAATAAGACTATGAAAGTTTTATCATATTGGTAGGGAGAACAGATGTAAGTTATGATATATTACCGCAAGACTCAATAGTTGATTACAAAGTAGTCCTCGGTCATAATAATCGCGCATAACAAAATAAGATATATATGAAGGTAATCAGAAGGTAAAGGAAAAGTGCTCCTCCCCACATTTATTACAATCGAATAAACCTCGCAGATATGTGCACGAAGCTGCTAAGCGAAACGCGTAACAAATAGCACATTCACATTTTTATTGAGCGACCTATGGAACAGTTGCAGCAGATCTAATACAGCTTTTTTTTTTAGAACTGTAGAATTCGCAGTTTTGATATCTTTTACTGATAGATTCAAATGATTGATTCAATCGGAGGATGTGTAAGTGGAGTGTGTAACGCGTAAAGCACGTCAAAGACAAGATTTATTTCCTGGCGTCAGGCGTCAGGCGCCGGACGTCATTCGAATGATTTTACAGGCGCCGAGCGTCAAAGGGACAATTTCTGGGCTTCGGAGCCCTATCCCCTCCCCTAAATCAAGCTGTCTATGGACATTTTAAACGTGTCTTATTAGTTTTCAAAATCAGACAGCAGGCATTGTTGTTGACACTAAGACGACTGATCCTGTTTACACAAACAGTGTATGCCACACATGTACCGGACCACACACGAGTTGAGTCGTTTCCAAACTGGTGCATTTTCAGTCTAATTAAACCCTCTTTCTTGTAGTCCTTCCTTTTCGAAGTAAAAGGACTAGAGGTGCCCAGAGAAGAAAAAAGTAATATTTGAAATACAGCCCCACCACCCATCCTAACTATGAACTTAAGTCCAAAATACTGAAATCAGTAATTTACTGACTCCTCTCTGAAGGACAGGGCCGAGGGAAATGTGAGGTCAATGGTGGTTTTTCCTCAATTAGATGTACAACAAATAAAAATAAAAAAGCGTGTATGTAAGTTATAGATCAAATGAATATGCTTAGCTTGGTATAAAACTTGAAGGTAAATATTATTCTTTACGAAAATTCAAGATGACGTATTCTTAGCATATTCTTAACTTTTTTCCCAATTTCATCTTGATTGTTCTTATAAAGTATATTCTTATAAAAATAAAAAAGCGTGTAGTCGAGTATGAGCAATGGTATATTTTTACACTCTTTATTAACCGCAATCAAGAATCAATTAAAATATCTCTTTTAAAAAACTTGCCTTGGCTACTACAAAATTATTTATAAAGCGAAAATGATGATAAACAATCTTGAAGAATCAAGACAAAGATTCAATCATAAAATGAATCAGTAGAATATTTTGTTTGGCATGAAGAGTACACCGATACCAGATCGATCTTTTCCTCAAAAAAATAACAGAGAAAATAAACTTACATTAGATGTGTATCAATTCAGCAATATTCTAAGCCAGTAAGTATGCACCTCTCTTTTTGCAGGCTTATTCGTGAGAACAGATTATCTACAGTACTTAACTTGTGTTAATATTGCAAACGTCGATAAAAAGCAAAATCATCAAAAGTATCGTATGTTTGAAAACACGTTAGCTAATATCACGTGCATGTTGCAACATGTATGAACATTCGACTCTTGAAGCGAAAATAAATATCCGCGAACCGAAATCCCGCAGAAAAAACTGACTTTCAGCAAACTCGCAAAATTTCCGATGTAGAAAGGTGTTTAAAATAAAGTAGACGAACCTTTTCTTTTTTTTCAACTGCGACAAATTTAAGATATGTAGAAAACTTTCCCAATACTCAAAACATTTTGAAATCCATCCATCCAATCATCATCCGAACATATTTCGATAAATCAAACCTTTTAATTGTTTGTAATAACTCGATACACCATTTTGAAATGAAGAAACGTGAGAAAAAAACATGGAAAAATGGTGACCTAAAATTGATGAAGGATGACCAAAATAAGTGAGTGGTGAGTCATTCTGGCAAATATTGTTTTTTGTAATTGATCAGTTAAGATGTTAAGATGTAGGAGGTTAATATATAATTTGCCTATAAATTGCCAGACTTTGGCAACAGCTGTGAAATCAACTTTGTAAAACGAACATGAAACCAGAATTTGAGTTGGTGTACTATGGATCTTGTCCTTTTTCTGAGTATCTTCAAAAATGATTTCACTCACGACTGGTCTGATAGAAGGTCTATGATGGGGGTCCTGAATGAGTGTATTCATGAACCACAAATGAAATAATGAAATAAATGTAGAACTCTTTACCACTATCATCGATTATATTTGAATTGTTCTAAAATAGGACAACCTAAAAAAATCTTTACTGACACAAATTTCATGAATAGGTTTGACGAGACTAGAACCTCCTGCAGGGAAGCCAATTAAACCATACTCTCAACCGCAATGACCTTTAGTATAAGTGTCAAAAATGAATAATCATGAATTTCCTTACATTTCCTTAATTTGTCGTTGTGCACAACATTACTTTAAATCACAATAAATTCTTAGCAGTTTTTAATTGTTTTTGATCATGTTCGTAGAAGTTTTTTATGGATAATTATGGTGGCATGGAGGGCCTCAATATCTTTCCTATTGAACATTTCGACATTTGAGCTCCATAATCTGACCTATCAGAGGAACAGCACAAACGAATTAGCCAGAGTAGAAAAATATGTTAGCAACGCCAAACCCATAATTTACTAAACCATGCCAAAACATAAACTGTATTCTCAGAAGACAAGAATTACTTCCGGAATCCGATATTGTAAACAAGATATGGCCAATAAAAATAGTTTTGCCTAACCCGAATTGCTCAACACTTATTTTGAAGATCGATAGTTCAGTCGGTAGAGCGAACGCCTAGTAAGGGATCCAATAACTTGTCAGAAATTGTCGGCCATGTCGAGTCTTGAATATTGAATATTCTTAACTTTTTGGCCAAATCCATCCTTAATTTACTCTAAGGATAATCTTATTATACACATCATGTAGATAGGAGGAATGTCTTTTTTTTTTACAAAATTCTTGTATTTTGAAACAAACTCAGATTCTGGATTGAGTAAAAAACAACAAAAAAATAAATTCTTAACGAAAATTCAAGATGATGTTATTCTTAGCATATTCTTAACTTCTTGTCAAATTTCATCCTGGATATTCTTATAAAGTATATTCATATATAAAAAGGGTGTATGTTAAAGATTCAAAAAAATAATGAAAATTCCAAACCTGTCTATGTATATAAGCAATCTTCTGAACCCTACAATCCATGATGATTCCCTTGTTTTGAAGTCTTTTCACTTGAAACAATTATCCGCACACACACACGCGCGCACTCAGATGAAGAAAAAAACGTTTGAATAAAAGAAAGAAAGAAGAATTTTGTTCAAAAAGAAAAAAAATGGGGACTTAATTTGCTACATACGAGTCATATATGTAAATTATTAGAATTCGAAATTACACAACAAAAGGTGAATAGAAAAATTGTGATGGTAACACGTCACCGTGAGTAACCAATTCGCCCTAATTTACTGGTTGTCAAGCGCGATCTTCGTAATAAAAACTTTTTAATTGTTGTTATTGCATGGGAATCAATAGACGGACGTGTTAGGAAGTGCATTTTTGATATTTTAATTCAATGCAAAGAATTGAAGTAATTGTTACAAAGGAAAATGTTTTGTTCGTTTAGGTAATGCGTTACAATTAAGGAATAGTGTGGGATACATATTAGGTACGAGTGAATTGTGGAGGGTGGGTCAGAGAATTGCATCTGAAGATGTGACCCGACGTAAATTTTAAAAAGTAGATGCAAAGGTATCATTGATCAAAACTACTGGGTGATTGATGTAAGGCATTAATGGCTTCCTGAGGTATCTTAAGGTATCTTATTCATGGGTGTTTACTAGACGGTCTTTTTTAGATGGGTCTGTACCATATCTTAAGGATAATCTTTTTGATGATGATTCCTCAGAATGTGAAAAAACTTAGAGCTGATATTATTAAATAAATGAGAAATTTCCGAAGGAGAGGAGTCAATTGATCAGGCAACAATCCTAACGAAGAAGAAGACAAAATCAAAGCTGATCAGAATCTAACAGACTTAGTTTGCCAACATATACGAAAAATAAACAGTAAAGAAATACTGCGATATTAATCTTCCAAAACAAAGTTGTGTTGTAAAACTGTTTGGATTTGATGTGATAAAATCAGTTAGTTTGGCATTAAATCAAATTGTTAGCCAACGTTATGTTGTAGTCACATTTTGGTACAAACCTTCAAATCTCAAAAATACATACTTATGTCACGCCCATAAATTTGCAGTGAAGTGTCATTCATGCCTTTTAATTGAAAAGCATAAGATTAAATCAATATTGCGCAGTGAAACACCTTACTTACCCATCGACGTCATCTAACTAATTCACTTAGGTCTTCCCTTAGAAAAAATGGAAATTTAATTCAGAAGTACCATTTGAACATTTTCAATAGAGTTAATTGCAGTAGAATGACTATCTTTTTTAAGTGTCTTTTTATAAATCAAATGCCGCAATGCCCAGAGAAAAAAAGCTCAAGGTGATTTTGTTGCCAAATAGAAGCTCAACTTAAGTTTAAGATAGTGCAAAATAACGAAAATCACTTAAGGATTATTTTGAAAAAAGGGAGACAATTTAATTCTAGTTCTTATGACTTTTGGGGCCTATTTCAGCCCCAACAAACCCATGTCATCAATTTTGCGTTTTCTTTTTACGTTTTACACTCATCATGCGTTCATCAATCCTGACAGTATTATTACGCATCAAATGTAGGAGTTACTAAAACTAGAAATGGGATCGTATTGCTGACATAACGGACGCACGCTAAACCAACAAATGTAAACTTACAGTAAAACTACACAACAAAGTTTCATCCCTCATTCTTCAACTTCTTGCTGTATGTCGACAAATCCAAAAATATAGCCAGACAAATCGCTTCCGTCGTCTCGTATATTTAAAAAAAACTACACAACACAAAAATTTTGACAACTTTAAAAGTTTGATATTTTGACCGGTATCAAATTCTCACATTAAAATTTGACATCTACTTTTTAAAAATAAACTCCCTGTGAGTTACTAGGTATTTAAAGATTAATTCTGACTATTCAAATAGGTTTTTAACAGGTGTCAAATTTTAACATCAAAAATCGACATTTTTCTTATTTTGTTTTGAACATAGAAAACTCCTCTAAACGACAATAATACTGAGAAAAGAATAAAAGCAATTTTTCTGAAATTTGATAAAAAACACTACATATATTTGCACATGGCAAATTCACATTTTTATTGTTTGTAGTTCTAATGTTAAAATACCAGCAGAATCGTGTTTACCTGTTAATATTACAAATTACTTCGTCTTGTGCTTCAAAACTCAAAACATTTTAAGTTCAACATTAAATTCTTGGTATCTTTGTTTTTTCAAATTGACTCAGTTCCTTGAAACGTTATAATTCATAGATACATATCGGACAAAATAATGTTAGACAGTCGTCGGATAAAAATGTTGTCACTTTTGTCCGACAAATAAAAAGCACTACTAGAAAGGGTATTTTGACGGACAAACTTTCGTCATCTCCGAAAAACTACGTTCGTTTTGTCAGACATCTCTTTGTTCGATAAGCAGAAAATAGACTTTACATTAATTTAAATTAATATCCCCGTTTTATGTCCATTCCCTAAAAAAATCATCAGTTGAAAACTACCAGTAGAGTTATGTTTACCTGTTAATATTACACATTATTTCGCCCTTCAGCTCTAAACGCAATTTTAGTTCAGTTGTACACATAAAAACAACATTGATATGATTGGCAAAGAAAAACGTTGAACGGACATGATAAATGGAAAGGAATTTTATAGAGAGTAATTAAATCTGGGGGCAGAAAGTTGGCTTGAAATTGATGGACTTAATTATTAAGTCACGTTCACAATGTAAAATGTGTTTGCGATAAGGTTATGAAAAAGTGACAAGCTGAAAGAACTCGTTATTTTAAATTTGTTTCAGTTATCAAAGCACTTCTCTTTTTTCAAACAGCCAGCTTCTGTTAATTGTGAGGTAAAAACCGATAAGACTGAAAAAAAGCCTCGAAAATGTTACCGTAAACTGTATTTTTTGGAGCTTTAACTTTAGCAACTAATCTTTATCAGAATCTAGGGGTAAGGTAAGGTAAACTTTAGAGAAGAAGCAGAAGGGCAAATGTAATCATAAGAGAAAAGCGAAAATTAAAACGATCGTTATAGAAAATACTATGTAAGTTTTACTGCCACGAAGCTCTAATGAATTCAAAATAGCGGTTTGATTCAAAATATCTCAAATATTTTCAAAAGGTCTTATCGGAAACAACCAATTAGCGTGGTCAAAGAAACAATACGTGAAAAAAACGTTAGAAGACCACAAAAAATAGGGTTTGACACATCAGTGCACGATAAGTCGAAGAGAAGTAGTCTTATGTTGGTAAAAGCTACTCGAGATGACTTTCACATACGAGAAAATAGCAAAATACACGCTTTTTTATAAGAAAGTTAGGATTACATCTATTGATAAAAACTTTTTAAGGAAATCGGTAAAGGTAATCCTATATTTCTTACGACTTAATCAATAAAATGATTTCAAAGAAATGATATAACTCTAGATACCTTAGTTACTTGAAGTCAACCAAAAGTCATAAGACCATACAGAATAAAAAATTATGGATGACATATAATTTTAAAATGAAACCTCATAATTTCAGAAAAACAAATTAATTCAAGAGGATTTTAAAATCAAAACATAAAATGATCTTGCATAAGAATGATAGGATGAGTTCATACTACTCGATTTTCGTCGAGTAAAGCTTCAGATTAATTCTCTTCATCTGGAAGACAGTGAAGCAAAGTTTTTCTACAAATTACCGGTCAATTTGCAGTTTCATTGGTTAAAAGTTACATCATTAAGTGACTTATTGGTTCACTTGAAATTGTTTTGATAATCTCGAGTTTTGTCAAAAAGAACAAAGTGTGACATTTCTAAGTGAACCAATCTGATTCTTGATGAGGTAATTTTCGACCAATGAAATGGCAAATGCACAGATGATCTGTAGACAATCCCTTCAGCAAAGATGTTGTTCAATAAAGGGTTTAAATTGAATCCCTAAAAATATTTCAACGGATTAATTGCTAAATACTTGTTTGTAGATATAAGTCGGCCAGGAGATAAACAATTAAAGAGACTATTATCAGTAATCAGTGAGATAATCGAATGATTAATAATTCTACTCTTCAATATTTCAAGAATCTGTAATCTATTGTAAATTGGGAATTAATGGCAGGATGTATGGGAAGGTGATGTATCGAGTATTCAAGGATGATTTTTACAAAGTGTTTTTCAAATCCGCATCCAATGGATCAATTCTAAGAGAAAGTTTGATTTTTAAAAATCAAAAAAATCTCAAGACGTGATATTTCATATAAATACAAGGCTTAAAATAGCGGTCAGCTATCAGATAATATCTGACCCATTTTCAAAAGTATCTGACCCAATCCGATTCCCA
>JAUKPT010000139.1:2500-26226 GCA_032273505.1 Nanomia bijuga | reverse complement strand
TGGAGGAGAACTGTCATGGCGGCTGCCGAAGTGATGTCTCTTATCTATTAACTTTGTTTAATTTCATTAAAAGCAATAAAAACAAGTAATATAAATCTTCTAAGGAACGACCCCTTCTTTTAAATGGAAAATATAATTGATGTCCCCCTCTTTTTAATGCTCCCTTCCCCTGAGGGGCGTTTATTAGCACCTGTGAATATTTTGGCCACCAATTTGCTATTTTGCTTATTTCTTGCCTGTTTAAGGGTGCGAAACAATAGAAATCACTTATTTCTTCCCTATTTGTCACTGTTGGCCAAAATATTTACTATTGTTTATTAGAAATACTTTACTTTCAAGAAATGGAACAAGGAAAAAACAAATGTAATATTTTTGTCATGTAATGTTGTGTTATATTTTTGATAATATCTGAAGTTTTGGAATAAACGTTTTCTTATTATTAACGCCCCCTCTCTCCAATAGACTCCCCCTTAGACTCCCCCTTAGACTCTCCAATAGACTCCCCCTTCCAGATAAAAAAAATAATAATTGCGCTGAGGATTTACATGTTTAGTATTATAATAGATATATGTTGTGTCACAGTTCAATTCTTTTACTCTGCACAGTACAATCTGTTTATTCATCACAGTTTCTTTCTCTCATTCTTCCCAAAAGATGATTTCCTTCTCAATAAAAATTATTTTTAGCCATATCAGTAATCATTATTTTTTGATCAGTGTTTATGAGATGTATAGAGAATGAATACACTTATTAGAATATTTGAAGTTTTACTGATTTTGTCATTTATCTGTATGAATTTATTAGCACTTGGGAAATCTAGCGCTTTAATAAGGTGCTGATTAGATGGATATATAAATGTAATTGATTACTATTACAGAACAGAAAGTGAATGACTTTCTTTACAGTTGTTTTCACTTTTGACTCTCCTTTAAGCATAGATCAAACCTCTTTCTCCCAATAGACTTATCTTTCCTTGTTTTATTTTATTTAGAATGGATACCCCAAAGAATCTACTAAAGAAATGAAAAGTGATGATAAAGAAAATACTGTGACATCAACTGAAAAGGAACTCGAAACGCAAATGTTAACTTCACAAACTGAACCAGATCCATTGGCAATATTCAACACATTAGATTCTTCTCCTGAAACATTTAAGATTAAAAAAACACCCGAAGAAGAATCAAAAATGAACGATATTCCTGATCAATACAAAAACGTTGGGTTTGCAAAATCAGTTCGAGAGACATTTGCCAATGACCTTCCTTGTGAAAACAATTTTGATTTTGTTGAGCATTATCTAGCTGAAAAATCTGTTGCTAAAACAAAAAATATATGTAAAAAGAAACCTCGAGAGGAAATGGTTCGAGATCTTGTTTCATATAAAAATGGGACACGAGTGAAATGTGAAATTTGTTCAGAATCATTTGCTGATCCGAAAAGTTTGAAAAGTCACAAGATTTGTACGCATGATTTATTCTCTCCACATCAATGTAATATTTGTTTTAAAAAGTTTATGAAACCAGGGGATGTACGTAGACATATGGCATCGCATTCACCGACACGTGCACACTATTGCTATTTTTGCGCGAAAACATATAAAACAAAAAATCATCTACATAGACATATAAAAGCAAAGCATCCAAACTTAAATGTTAGTGATAATGATATATTTGAGCAAATGCTTTGCTGTACCGATACAGACCCGACAGATCTTCATCAAGCTGTCATGCACATGACAGAAGAAGAAGCAAATAATATATTAAATACAGAAACATTGACAAGCAGTTTTAATCCAAACAATACTGCAATGAATTCATTTGGTCCACTTACTGCAAATACGATTCTGTTTCAAGATGCCAACGGCACATCTGGTGTTGTTCTTCAACAACAGCCTGACCTTGCCGAATCATTTTTGAATCCTTCCCCTGATGCTATACAGATGTGTTTAATGGACAAGGCAGAAAGCTTTTTTAACTGCCCACAATTTAGCACAGTTAATAACTTATTACAAACTTAAAAGATATTTTTCTAATAAAAAAAAGCTTTAACTTAAAATTTTTTGAATACTTGTACATATATTTTCTAATATTATCATTGTTCTTGCTTGCTATTAGCTGTCTCCAAATTATGGAAATGTTTCCCATTTGATTGTTGAAAATTATATCATTCTGATTCTAATTGGTTTGCATAGCAATGTAGGAATGTTGTCATTAAATCATTGTTTTGAAATAAGGGGAAAGGTTTGGCAATAGTGAATCTATTTAGAGGAATTGACAAACCAAAATAACTTATTACAGGGTGGCCATTTATCCTCCAAAACCTCTGAAAATTGAAATGTTTCTCCTGAAGTTTTCGAAGGAACAAAATCCTCGAAAATTCCCTGCACATCCACTGTTGTTAAAGGGGAACTTTAGTCATTTTTGATATTTTGATAGTTGAAAGAGCTAATTGAAACTAAACAAACAAAAAAAAACGCTGGTTAAAATCTTGTTCTGTTCTCCTTTTATATAGGCTCAAAGTTGCGATTTTTCGACTTTTTTTTTATGACGTCACTGGGTTCAAAGAGACATTTTTCCTATATAAATGTATGTAAAGTCAACGGAATGGAAGGCCTTTCTGAACTAGGCTTCTTGTCAATAGATGGAAGAAATATCTTCAAAAACTGGCGAACAATTTTTAAATCCTTATTTTGAACCCTGTGAAATAAAGTTCAACAACACATCAAATAATCAGCATAATAGCATTTTGAATTAGGCCAACTCGTTTTTCACAGACTGGAATGTTTCCAATACATGATTTGATTTGATATCATGTGTTTTTTGAAAAAAAGACCTTTACATATAGAGAATATCAAGTTATTTTAGATTTACGTCCATAAAGAGATGTTTTTCAAAAGTATTTATTTCCTGTTTTTGGATTTTCACAAATTTATTCATTCATTCACCAAAATTGTTCAGAAACTCTTGTAAAAGTACAAAGAATTGATATGAGAAACAACTAAGCCCTAATTAGCTCTATTCCAATGCACCAGACACTAATTTTAAGGTCACTTGAGACAGTAATAGGCTACTTAAGTGACTTTGCAAAATTGATTTAAAAAATTTAAATGGTCCCCCCAGCAGCAATATTTTTTTGGGCCGCCAGTCAGACGAGGGCGCCAAAAGCCAAAATTTGTCAGCTAAATTTTTTGAAAGCTTTTTTAGATAAAATCTGTTAATGTTTCAAAAAACAAAAACATACATTTCATCAGGTTCATCAACTTTTTGCTTCATGCTTATGTTTAAATTGCACCAACCATGGTGGGTTTTGAGCTTACATTTGAAAAATTTCTCCAGCCATGGTGGATTATTGAGATATGTTTTATGCTAGTTGTGAGTGCTTATATTTGACATTTTTGCCAACCATATGGTGGATGATTTTGATGAATTTTAGGCTTTTGTAAAAGCTTTTATCTAAAAAATTGTCTTATCTTGGGACTATTTAGATGTGCTTTAAGCTATTTTGGAGTGCTTACATTTTAAAATTTCTCAAGCCATCGTGGAATATTTAGATGGGTTTTAAGTAATTTTAATTACGCTTTTTGGAGTAATTACAGTTAAAGATTTATTCAACCATATGGTGGATGATTTTGATGGCTTTTAAAAAAATCTTATTTCTAAACATTTCTCAAACCATGGTGGACATTTAAGAGTGCTTTTATTCGATCTTAACTTATTCAGTAGAGGGTATTTAGGGAGCGCCAGATCGACAAAAAAAATTGGTGGGGCCGTTTTGTAAATTTTTTTTGCCCCCCCCCCCCCCCCCAGCCAAGTACTTCCCAGCACGTCACTGTACCTCTTACCTCTACAATTGAAAACTCATTCTACTCCTTAAAAGCGCAAAGAAAATGGAAAGTCTAGAAACGTAAAATATTAGAAAGAAGCATCATAAATTAGGGACTAATTGTTTAATTTGTTTATTCATTCATGATTCATACTATTGTGTATTTAATAGGTCATTTTTGATGAGTTTTGAACAATCTTTTCAAACATTTATTTTTTTAAAAGTACTTCATTTCAAAGAAATCTTATCCAAATTTGATCAATGAAGCAATGACCATTCAAAGCCCAATTTCTTCTGATAACAGAAATTTGATTAATCATTTATTGTTTACTATTTTGTTTAAATCCAAAGAGTAGAAATGTGTGTTATGATTTGCTTTTTTAGGTCACCAAGTTTATTTTAAGAGTGTTGATTTTAAATCCCTTTTCAGCTTGCCAATACAAAAGGTCACAAAATCTTGATATTAAAGCATAATAAAAAATCATATTGAATAGATTATGGATTTTTTTAGACGAGACGAGTAGGCACATTAGAGATGCATCTGAGTGTACATTTTTTTTTTAATTGCATTTTTCATTTATTAATAGAAACAAATTTATCATTTAGAATTGTGTTTATCAACATTTGTACAGAATAAAGAGAAAACGAGTTAAAAATAGAAGAACATTTCTTTTATCTCGTACTTAACCCCTTTGACATTGACCTGTTTAGCAATGTGTATTTTCTATGCCCAATTTCTTCTAATAACAGAATCTTGATTAATCAGTTTACTTTCATCTGCATCTAACTAAACTCAAGAAAGAAATGAAAATATAAAGCAAGTCAAAAATAAAATTGTTTTGAGGGATGAGTGCACCATTTATCAAAAGACTTATTTGAATAGTCCCCTTTAATGTAAACATCTATTATGATCTGAAAGAAAAATTGGTGTGTTGATTACACAGACAGTCTTAAGGCTAAGCTACTTGCAAAACCTTATCATTTGCTTATTTGCTTATTTGCTTATTTCCACATTAATGCAATTTATTCCAGTTCTTTACTTGTTTATCGAAGTGAGCTGTTCTATCGATCATTTCTTTAACTTCTAAAACATAGGGTCAAAGTGGTTACACACTTCTAAAGAGGGGGGTAATGGTGGGGTGACCATTTGTCAAGAGGTTTTATGATAAGGTCAGGAATTTGAAACAAATTTTAGCCTCCACAGTTAGGTAAACAGCTGCTGAGTGTCACAGTATTGTTACTGGCAATTCTAAGGAGGAGATATATAACAGCAAAATATCCTTTTAATATTAACCTGTACTGATACGATTGGCCAACTATTCTTTGAATTCTTCAAAATCATGGTACAATTCTGAATAAAAATAGCCCTGGAATAAAGACCCTTCAAGAATTTCTTAAAAGTGCTCTTAATTTTTTTTTATACTTATATTCTTGAATAAATGTTGATGATTAGATCTTCACATTCATAGTACTACTCTTTTTAAACCTGTTTGTTCTGTTTTTTGATATAATAATTAAATCAGTCTTGTTGTGTTCGAAATTACTAGAATTACTGTCTTGAGGAACTTTAAAACAAAATTTTCTTTGCTACCCTCCTAACCCCCTGTGCCTAACCTGACAAAGCACAAGGCTCCTTCCACAATTCATTATTTAAGACTGTTTTCTTGCTGAGTTGCAGAACTTTGTATTTTTGCTACTTTGTACTCCATAGTTCAGGGTTCAGAACACACTGGAAAAGTCTGGGAAATGTTGAAGTTTTCTATTTTTTCTGGAAAATTCTGAAAACCTCTGGATTTTGTTTTCTTTTGAAATGTATTTTCTGGAAAAGTCTTGAAATTGACCTCCACCCCTCACCCTCTGCAAAATAAAATGACAGATGTGTATTTTGTATTTTGTTTGTTTTTCTGCATTTATGGTAAAAATTGCTTTATTTCATATATATCATATGGGTATTGGGGAGGGGGTAAAATTATTTTCAAAAATGGCCCTTTTGAGAGACAGAACACTTTTTCCAATATCACAGGGAGGGCAAATTCTTGAAGGGGGACAGTGGGGATCAACATCAATATTTACTTTTGGATCAGCAACATATTTTTTCAAAATTCAACTTTTGGTTCTTGTATTAATTTTTTTCCTCTAGATATGAATCGAATATTTTTATCAGTGCCAGTCTTAAGTAGAACTGTTGACGTCAATGGAATATTTTCGTCTTAGTATGTTATCAGCAGTCTTGTACCATATTCTTCTGAATAAGAATATGTTTTCTACATCAATTATTTTTCGAAAAACATTCATAACGCTCAACATTGGGGCAAACTCTGTTCGGATGGGGCACTTTTTTAGGGAGGGCTCATACCCCTATAGGCACTAAAACACTGTCAATTGGTTGGTGGGTAGGTGGTTAGCCAAAAAACAGTAAGTACTTTAGTACTTTTGAACAAAATTGTGGTCATTTTTTTCCATTTTTATTATATAATATTTCAAATATATGCCCATATTTCAAAAAATACATTGAAATTCAGCACTTTTTAAGAAAATTAAATTGAAATCTGATATATTCTAAAATTAGTGACCATTTTTTCTGATTTTTTCTGATGTTTTAAGAAATCTCAAAAAAGATTAGAGAAAAACCTAAAATCTCCTAAAAATTCAGAGGAAAAATAGAGTGGTCACCCTGATAGGAATGGGTTGAGATGTTATTGAGTGCGTTTAGTTCTAATACCCCTGTATTTTTTATCACAGTACTTATTTACCAACATCCTGTGCGTACGGGAATAATTGAAATAAAAAAGATAATTGAAAATAGTCCTGAAATTTGTTTCATAATCATTCTTTTAATCAGGTATCGATACACTGTATTCCTTTATCAATCTATGATTATAGGGTGTCAATTAACAATGGCGTTTTCAGAGCGCATTGTTAAACATCGCTCTGTATTTGAAGTCAAGCCGGTGAGTCATAATCCACCGGGTATAAATGATTTTGAAATTATTAAACCGGTTAGTAAAGGTGCATTTGGATCTGTCCATTTGGCACGCCGCAAAGACTCTGACAAAATCTATGCATTAAAATCAATGAAGAAAAGTGACGTTATGCATAAGAACATGATGGAACAAGTCGTTATTGAAAGAGATGCACTTGCTATTTCCTCGAAAAGTTCATTTGTTGTGCAACTTTATTATTCATTTCAAAACAAAGAAAACATATTTTTAGTCATGGAGTACATGATTGGTGGTGATCTCAAATCACTACTTCATAATGTAGGATATTTTGATGAAGGAATGGCAAAATTCTATATTGCAGAAATAACTTTAGCACTTGAATATCTACATAGTCATTCCATTATCCATTCTGATATTAAACCAGATAATATGTTGTTATCTGCTAAAGGACATTTAAAACTTACGGATTTTGGGTTATCTACTTTATCAACGACTACAAAGCCAACAGCATTTGATTTAGTTAAACACAATACACCATATAGGCGCATGTCGCAAGATCATATGAAACCGCCAGGAAATGTTTTTTGGCGTACTCCTGGACAATTACAATCGTTAGTGTGTAAATTTACATTTTCTTCGCCAAAACCAAATCAACGAATCGAAAAGAAAAGATTTGCAAAATTAAACAATAATAGTTTATATAAAAATGTTGAATTTGAATTTAGTTCTCCTGGGCAGCTGTCTTACAACACTACACCGTGTGGATTACAAAAACAGGTTAGACGTTCATCAAACTCAGCCATATTTGAACATGAACCGTCAAAATTACTCTCTGCTTTTAAACGTGAAGGTTTTAATAAAAACTGTCGAAAAAGAACTTATACGAACCAAGAAAAAGAGAATACACCAAAGCGATTTCGCACAAGTCTTCCTGTTGAGTTAGAAACAGCTGTTGAGCATCCAAAAGGTAATCCAGTGGCAAGTTCTCCAAATAATGTCACGGAGTTAGATTTATCCGGAATACATGCACCTTCTGATACTGAATCGTCATATGTTCAGAACATGTCAGTAGACGCATCTGTTTTCAATGAAAGCAATCGCAAAGCAGATCACGATGATCTAAGTGGTGTTTCTATATTACCCGAATCTGAAACGAGTGCTATGAGTGTAAGTTATGCAAGCGAATTCAATCAGAACTGTACGTACACGGAACCACCAAAGCCGCAAGCAAAACGTAAATCGTTATTAAAAGATACGACGGTAAGGTGGTGCGAGAATTCACCGCAGATTTTAGGTCGGACATTAAATGATGAAATTCGTTTTCAAACCCCCATCAAAACGTTGAAATTTCAGCTTGATGAGGAAGACGAAGATGAAGAATTTAACAAAGCTGATGAGGAAGAACATAATGAAAGTGTAGAAACGACAGCATATGTTTCGAAATCCTTTTGCTCCTCCACAGTATCCGACGAATCAATACATTTCGCAAACACACCAGATGCAACGCTGAATGACACACCATCGTGCGAAGTCTTCAATATGCCATTTCGAAATCAGACACCCTTTCGAACACCGAAAAGTTGTGTACGTGGAAAAGTACCTGTGACAGAAAAACGTAAAATACAAGGGACGCCTGATTATTTGGCTCCTGAAATATTAATACAACAAGAAATTGGACCACCGGCAGATTGGTGGGCATTAGGCGTTTGTTATTATGAGTTTGTGACAGGTGTACCTCCGTTTAACGACGACACCCCTGATCTTGTCTTCAAACATATTTTAGCGCATGAAATGATATGGCCTGAGGATGAGGAGAGTTTAGGTGATGATACTGTTTTAGTAATTGAGTGGCTATTATCTCCAGACCCTGCTGAACGACCCATTGCAGGCGAAATGAAACAATTGTCTTCCTTTTGTAATATTAATTGGGATAATCTTCAGAACGAACCAGCTCCGTTCATCCCGCAACCTGACAATATATATGATACAACATATTTTGATGCGAAAAATCAGGCTAGACAGTTTCAAATGTCTGATTTTGTGATTGAAGCAGATTGAGAAAAGGTGTTGTTATCTATCTTCTAATTTCTAATATTTTTTATTGAGTAATATATAGTATAAGGGATTGTTAGAGGGGCAATTATAGGGTATTATAGGGTCCTATTTCCATACTTCCACAATAAGAAAAGTTTGAAACCACAGCTTAACTAGTCCTTTGATTTGTTAAGGCGATTCTCATTCTGTTGATTTAAAATTTAGCTATGAATAGTCTGCTTAATTCGAAGAAAACGAAATTTGAAATAATACAGCGGAGTATATTCTGGCCAAAACCATGATTTTCTCACAATTTTTTTTAAGATTATCTATTGTATTAATTGTAATAAAAAAAAATAGGGGTGTAGTTGTTTGACAGTACTTTTCGGCTTTAAACAAGAAATTGATTTGTTTTCTAAATTATGGATTGGGGTAAATGATTCTTTTTATCAAAATTGCAGATACCCAAATATATAGTACTATATAAAGTACTTTTTATCACTCTAATAAGCGTCCCGTTTATTTTTTCGAGATAAAAACCCGCCTCCTCCCCCTCCATTTACTAAATGTAAATAGAGCATTAATATTCTGATATATTTATTCGAAGTATCAAAATCTAAAAAAAAAACATTTTCAATATATTTAACCATCATGTCCCCCCCCCCGCCTATTCCGCCCTCTGCCCCCTCTTATTATTTTTTTTGAATTATAATTGTTAATATGTAGAAATATAAAAATTTTATTGTTCTGAAAGAGTATTCGAATTTGATAAATGTGGAGTTTTTTTCTTTTAGTTCTTTCACTTAATTTATTTAATTTCATCTATAATATTACTAAAAAACTAGAATGGTTTCATTTTCTTATTTATCATGCGTCATGACTGCTTTGCTCAGTGGCTTTCAATCTTGTTTTTCCATGGTCCCTTTTCATTTTTAATTAAGTGTGATCCCCCTACGACATACAAGTGTTTCTGTTTTCGTTCAGTGAAACCTAATAAAGAATTATAATGAAACCTATCTTTGGCCCGTCATTGTTGATCCCAAGGGAAAAGGATTTATAGATCATGGTCTTGAGAATACAGAAATGTGGCAAATTCTTATATATTGGTATATGGCCTGACGCAAAACCTTTAGTCATCCTCTTGTGCGCGTGCGTCGTCTGATAACCTAGTTAGGTTCAGTACTGCTGTAGTGTTGGTATCGACTAATTGTTGGTCGTTAGTTCAATGATGGTGTATTTAAGTGCAAATCTTGGTGTTTTTTTTCTTGTTTTATCAATGATATCTGTTCAATGCCAATTCTAATAAATTTAGATATAGTAGGTCATATTGATATTTTAATCTGCGTTTTTTTATTACTTTTTCATGTGAGCATATGTTGATCTTCATCAATGGTTTTTGATAAATTAAAGAGTGGTTGAAGTTTCTTTTTTCGATTTGAAATACTCTCTGACTGTCATCACAAACTGACTAAACATTTTTGAAGTATTCGATGGCCAGCTTAAGGTAAACATGTATAATTAAGATGGCCATGAGTATTCAAACATATTTCTTATGATTAAGTCAATCTATGCCTTGATGAATAGTCTAATTTTACCATTTTATTGGCTTATAATTACATCATGATTTTGATTGGTTCATATAGAATTGAGATCAGATCATCTAATAATGACATATTGAAATGTACCAATTAGATTCTCGCTGATGATCTCTTGAGACTGTCCTAAATAGCCTGTTGTTTTTGAATGACTTCAAATTTATTTTTTCATTTCTCTTAAGAAACTGCTCTTTGGGAATGGAGGGAATAGACATGTTGGTTTAAAAGTTTCCATCAAGAACCACCTCTCTTATTTAATCCTTGTGTTTCATGTGGGTTTGCCCCATGTAGACTAAAAAGGACTCTTAAGGACACTCACACCACAGATTTTTCATACTTAACTCCCCATCCATCAATGGTGTTAAATCTTAATCTATCGCTTTTGATTTGAGGTAGGCCTTTGCATTAATTTCTAATGAATACGAATTGATTGGTATGCATTGTGGTAACCCTTAGCGACAGTCACATTATAGATGTATGTGTTTTCAAGTATTTATGTGTTCATGTTTTTGAAATGTTTGCATTATGGAGTAGATTTGATACGAAGTGGTGATAAGGTACGTTGTTGTTTGATCTTCATAATTTGTTTTATTTTTTGGTTTCATTATTAATTTTGTTTACGTTCAATCAATTTGAATCTTGTACACAATATCTCTAAAAACGCTTCTTTTCAACAAAAAAAAAACAGCTCTCATTTTTTGTTATAAAACTTTTTTCCTTTAACACTAGTTTTCCCTTCAGTTGTACTTAGTTTGTTCTTCGTGAAAAAATTGACATCTTTATCGGTTTTGATTTACCTCACAATACATCAAATTGAAGCTTATTATGCGAAATTATAAGATATTAGTTTGAATTAAAAGCTTGTTTCGGTTCTATTCAAATGCTAAATTACGCGAAGGCTTCACATGGTTATTAATCAATAGTGATGGTTACCAGATGTAGGGGAATTAGATGGCTGTTAATGTAGTCATATAGAATCAAGAGGATAAAATCTGTTTCCTTAACCAAACTGCATGAATCATTAATCTTGAGAATTTCTTTACTTGTAATTAGCTATATTTGTCAGATGTATGTTAAACGTATTAAACACAGATCCATCTAAAAGTTGTACATTTAAAGTAACTTGACTTGACTTTTCTCAGATCCTCCGTGTTGTTGTTTTTTGTCTGAAGAAACTATACGAGGAAAATCGAGGAGTGTATTATGTACAAGGGGAGTTTTTTTGGAGATTGTCAAGTTTTTTGAGAAAATTAGTCCCAAATGATTTATTTGAAGCCTAAGAATTTGTGCTAAATTGATCTTTGTTTATTTTTCCTCGGTAAACCATTTTTTCAGTGGACTTCAGTCATCAAAATGTACTTGATTATTTTATCGAGGAATTGAAAAATTGTTGCAAGCCAGCTCATCGATCTTTTCTTAACTTATTTCTATCTTTGGACAGACTTCAGCGAAAATATTCCAATAAGACCAAGCTAAGTTGATCTTGAGATCCGCGTCACAGTCCAATGCTCTATGCGTTTAATCAACAGTTTTTCTACCAATGCGCGCGCTGTTTTATTTAAAATTATTCTATGCTTGTCTACTACGTTCAACGCAGCAATAAATCTCTAATTTAACATTTTGCTGGTATGTTTAAAAGTGATAGCAAATGCAAGTCAAGATTTAGAATAATTTTGCAGTACAGTGCAAAGTATAATGAAAATTTTTGCAATATCAATTGATAAACTCAGTTGACTTGTTTTAAAACTGCTTTGCGCGGGGGTAAAAAATCGATGCGTGCATGTGACGCAAATCTCAATTTAGAGGAGAGTAATACAGCATTAAATGCAATATAAAAATTATTTTTACCTTTATTATTATCTTTAGGTAAAGAAATCATTAGGCACAAAATGATGACTCTGTTGACCTTCTTTTCACTTGTTCTGGTTTATGGCGTGAATGGAAAACTGAGTTGTATCGATGAGTATGGTGACCCTGTCGATATGTAAGTAGTAACTGGTCATCACTTCATTTTAGGGACGCTTAATCAAAGATTCTTATAAAGGCACAACATAGCGTCTTAAGGCCAAAATTTAAGGATAAACGATCATCAAAAATTTGGGATATAGATTTATGTTGTTTTTTTAGTTCAAAACTGTCCTTTTTTCCTCTTTTTTGGACTTTTTCAGGTTGTTTTTTAAGGGTTAAAATGATATACTAATAACGGATTTATTCATAGAAAAAGTTCACGTGCTCTCATTTTAACATATTCAGCGAAATATATAACATTGACAAGCGGTGCTGAGAAAAGCGTTTTTCTGCTGGGTTGTATTTTCTCTAGCCCTGTTGACAGATTCAGTTTTTTTTATTCTTCATTTTTGGGGAGGGGGAAGGCTTTCACATAATTCATACTCATCAAATTAATCAATCTCTCCATTTTATTAATGTCAAATTATATGCCTGTACGCTTCTGAAAGACCCTGAATGGTCCCTTAGTAAAATCGTTAACTCGCTTTTCTCAGGTTCATCCTCTACAAACTTCCTGAAATCATCTGGCACCGTGTCCCTCATGTGGTAGAGGTGGGGAAGGGGTACGTCTACCTCGACTCGAACAATAAAACATTCCGGTTTGGTGACACGTCGATCGGGAATCACGAGAGTCCCCCGGGCCGCACCCTCGACCAAGTGTACAATAAACACTTCTATTTCAAGCAAGATAACAAGGTAAAAGACAAGAAGGGACTTCCTCTTGAGATCATGGATGATATGGCGCACGTATTTTATAACGATGCCAACCCTGAAGGTAAGATCTCTTATTACATACGTCCATGCGGTTCTGATATAAACATGGATAGAAGAATTAATTCATCAGGCCCAAATGTTTGAAGTGTACTTTAGAATTTCTCTATTAAAAAATAATATTCGAATTAGCAGCATTACCATTGTAATCATAGGAAGAGTGCTCCCGGGAGATTTTTTAGCGGTAATAAAAAGAAATCCCTTAAATCAACATCTTTCATATCGTAGGTCAAGAATTCTTTAAGAACGGACATACAAAAGGTGCAGTTGGGTTCGACGACGAAAGTGGTTTCTGGTTGATAAGCAGTGTCCCCCGGTACCCGAACCTCATGGATGATGGGTATGGTTACCCACATACTGGTTCCCGTTACGGACAACTGATGATGTGTATCACGTTTGACACGAAACTGTTCGACAAGATCGGTTTGCAATTGCTCATCAACAACGCGCATGTGCATGATGGATTCCTACCGGACAACTGGAAGAAGCAATTCTCAAATATCGATCGTGTTATTAACGGTAAATTTTCATAATTTATCAGCTTTTGATAGTTTTCATTATAGATCACATCCTACTGTTTTCTTTACTATAACTAAACTCGCAATTAGGTCGAGAGGAAACCGAGCGGGGGTATTTCTTCCTGGTTGCCGAGACATTTACACTACGCAAATCACGTCCCGGGATCTGTAGTTTCCATCGAAACTCTTGTTGTTAACCAAATCTTTGAAAGCACCGATCAGTGTTCAGTGATATTCTTTGTCTTCTTTTTGCTAAGTAAAAGATTCATTTATCAGAAAGAGATCACAAACCTTCATGATTTCCACTAAACTTTTTATTTCAGGTGAAAATATTGATGAACCTCCTTATTCGAATATTATCGACTTCACATCGCTCGGTGGTGTCCACTATCAACATTTTGCGAAATCCGGTAGTTACGGGAAAGATCTGTACGCTTCACTCGTCGCGCTGCATCTTGAAAGCAACCTGCTCACGGAGACATGGCAACACGGTCGAAACATCGGGCCGACGTGCCACGACCCGTACAAAGTGTTAGATGTGCAAAGCGCGAATATTTCGTTCGCCGATGAATATTTCGCGTTCAAGAATTTCAACGATCACTCGAAGTTTGCGATAGGAGATAGAGAAGAAAACCCTTACGTGTGTATTGGGGATATTAATCGACAGGTGAGCCGAGTTTCATTCAGTGTTCATAATTATGGTAAACTCTTAGTGGCGGATCTGAAAGTATCTTAATAAAGACACTCATTTTTGATAACAAAATCTTTTTGGCAGGTTTTTATTATTCAATACGAAAGTTGGCCATGTAAATTGTCTAACTAGGTTCGAGATGAGGCAAATACTCTGGAAAATAGGTCCCGAGTATGAACTTCTTGTGTTTCAATTTTCAAATTTTCCTATATGTTAAGTTAAATATTACTTTTAAAGACATTTAGAAATTGGGCCATATCCACCACTGGTTGAAATTGTGGAGGAAGGTATTTCTTTTCATGACTTTTCGGGGGGGCAAATTTTTTCATGACTTTGTGAGGGGGAGTCAAATATTTACCCAAAGATTTGAGGGGGGGTCAAATATTTTGCTAAAATTTCAGAAATCGTTCCACCCCCTACGTCTGAATTAAAAAAGACCATTCCCTTATTCAGTTTCTTTGACACGTATTTTTGTATTTTCAATGTGAGTATTTATCTCCTGTGTTTCTTATGAACTGGTGGGACTAGTGGCAGAATAGCGATAGTGAGACTATAACGAAATAATAGAAATAAATAAATTAGAATTGATATTTTGTAAATAACTCAAGGAAACGTTCTTGAAATAATTCCTCAGAAACTTTTATAAAATTGTCAGGGAAAAGTCAGGTATATGTCACAGACCTTTTTCCCCGAAAGAATTGTCACATTGTTTTTATGCCATTCATTTGTAGTCCAAACCTGAGTAGAATTAATGCTTCAAAAATATGTAGTGTTTCAAATTAATGACCCCAGAGCTCAATATAAATTTCATTGATCACCGACTTTACTGGTGGGCAGAGCTGTTTCAACGGATAAAATAATATTTTTTCTCGTCTTGAACAAAATTTCTCCTAAGATTCTGAGGGGGTGACTCTCCTGGTTTCACCAAATCTTACAGATTTTTTCTAATTATTGAATAAATATGCTAAAAGTCACCCTCAAAGGCAATCTCATCGCACTGGGTTCGAGATTGCCTCAAAGGATCTGGTCTGGATCTGGCCTGCCGGGGATATTTTGGGTCTGAAAGGTTTTAGTTGCTTTATCTCCCCTCGCCTATCTTCCTAGGTTTGCAGCGAAGCTGTGCTGCTGCAGTAAGAATCGATTTGGGAGTTACCTAATAAATCCCTGCCAAAGGTTTGGTAGCTTAATTTTGATCAAACCCCTCTTTGTGGCGTAAAAAAAGGTGCGGTAACATACTGGGCCGTGTTTGAGAAGTCCATGGTTAACACCTTATTTAATAGATCGGTGGATAAAGCTCTTTTACATTACACCTTGAACAAATAAACATTTTGATTATGTGGAAAAAAAAATTAGAAATGTGAAAAAAGCGATAAACTGGTTCAAACTGGTTCAAACTGGTCCAAACTATTTATTTTTTGGTATATTCTGAGTCAAATCATTATTTTGTTTAGACTACAGAAGAGAGGGTGTTTTTCGAAGTCACGCTACGCCCAGAGAAATTCACTCTTGAATTTAACTCATTGTAAAAAATAATTTTCAGCCCTTAATCTTATTCCCGTTACCAGCAGTTTTTATTTTCTTGCAAGTCTTATATCTAAATTAACAGAATTTTCATGCATGTGCACTATATTCTACATAGACTACAGAAGGGTGGTTTCCTTTTTTGACGAATATTTATGTAACGGCGTTGTATCATTGTACACTTGTATCATTGCTATGTTGTTATTCTAATAGTTCATACTACACATGCACGTTTTATTTAAGAATGTCGTAAAATCTAAACTCTTTAAAAACTACAGACGGGCGATTAGATAGACTACAAAAGGGAGGCTCAAATAAACTCAATTTAATAACAGATTCAGGTTAAATTATGATACACTCCTATTGCACAACCGTTAATTGACTATTCACATCAGAGCAGTTTTGTTAGAATAGTACCTCATTAATGTTTTGATGAGTGCTTATAATAATGAAGTGACTCGACTTTTAGAGTTTAACTTCGACCACAAGTCATTAAATCATAGAACATGAAAGATTATCAATTTTATTCTTCATCATTCCCTTCTTCTTTGTCATCCTCTTATTATTCATCTTCTTCTTTTTCTTTTCTTCTTTTATTTCTTCTTTTTCTTCTTCTTCTTTCTTTTTTTTTTTGAAAATTTTATCATTTTTTTTATTTTTTGAGCGATTTGACTCGATTAATTCAATGTTGTAGGCACAAGCTCGATCAGGTACTGACCAGTTTCCTTACCAGTTTGAGCTTACAATATGTTCCTTTAAGCAGCCATTTAGAAATATGATTATTTGTCTCACATAGTAGACTATAAGAAATGGGTAAGAGTGGTAAATGTATTAGACTACTCTTGACTATCAAATAGACGACCATAATGTAATAAACGTCCACCCTGGAAAATTTGTTCAAATCATTAAGCGTCCAGCATGTAATAAGCGTCCGCCATTAAAATTTTGTTCAATATTTTGTTGATTTTGAAGGATTTTTTTTTCAATTTGTTGGATTTTGTTGGATTTATTTTTTTAGGAATTGATAAGCATCCACGATCAAAATAGGCGTTTCCATGGTGTATATTTCTTTGGGGAAGAATGAAACGTCCATTGTCGTCTTTTCAATACTCTAGACTATATAAGGGAGGTGAAACATCATACCAAATTATTCCTCTAACAATTACCCTTGGAATTTCATTCATTGTTAATATAATGTCTAAAGACAATTTTTATCTGTTGGATAAATCACCAAATTTCACCTTTGGACTCCTGATAATACAAATAGCGTTCATAGATATTTGTTAAATACATTTTCGAGCTCATATGACGATATTATTGAAAAACATCCTTTAACACCTGTATATTTTGTAGTGTAATTATAGCATGAAAACTGGAGGCCGGTTTTGACGCATAACCTCAATTTTTAAGCTATTTTTTTTGTTTAATTCCTGATTACAAGGTTCAATATTTAAGCAAATTGGCAAAATTGAAGGTAGATATCATTTCTTTTTCAATTATGGTTCCAAATAATCAAATTCTGTTTGTAGACACTTTTTCGAATAGAATGTACCAGAGCCAGATGAACCTAACATATTGTTTTGATGAATATGAAAAGAGAATCTTCAGATCAAAAAAGGTAGAAAAAATGAGCCGTGATGTAATTGTTTTCTTTTTAATATTCCATAATAACAATAATCATATCTTAAAACAACAAATGGGCGTTAAAATGTTAACAAGAAGATCGCCACTTTTGGCGTAGGTTGATTATCGTAATATTTTCAGAGCGAATTGCACAAGCCAGATTCAGAAAATATATTGACTGGTGCTATGAAATCTTTTTCTTAACGAAACGAACAAGCAAAAAAACTATTTATGTAGTTTCACCTGTGGTCGGGAATGTGCCTTCCGCTGGAACCGCCCCTTGAGGGAGTACTCTGAGGTCCCGAATAGGCGTCCCCCGCTTATATTGTTGTTCAAAAGAAGCAGTTACGCGACATTTTGTTGTTGTAAAGTTTTGATTCTTGGGATATCAAATAAACTACACCAAGAAATCTTTCATTTACTCATACTTTTACGATATCTAAAAGAAAAATCTTTGCGTCATTGTTTTTTTCAATATTGTCTTTTGGAACATTTCCCTCTTTCTTAAGGATATTTCAGTTAGGGCCGTTTGATTGGTTAAAGAAAAAGAAATGACAATGAAATCTGGATTTCAATTTGTTCGCGTAGAAAGTTACTCTAGGAGTTCCTTCAAAATCTTCATCACAAGTTATCTTGATCTTCAGAGTAAACATAATTGTCGATGAAAATGATACTTAGGCCAAACTCATCTCCTAAAACTACCTTTTTCAAAAGAAAACTGGGGATATCGAAGATGTAGTTTTAGGGGGCTCATTTTCATCAAAAATGTTAAAAGATACCAAGAGAACTTGTGATGGGATTCATTTTGACATTTTTTAGAATTTTATGGCACATAAAGCGCACAGCTATTTTTAGTTTTTAGTTTAGATCATGTTACGATCATGACATTAAGGAGTTAAACTCCCTGTTGTGGAGATATGTCACGTTCTCCATAACATAACTTCCAACCAATCAAACGACAACAACAGCAAACTATTTAAATCTCTTGGATTCAAGAGAAGTCAATTCCTTTTGCTGTTTCCATAGAAAATCACCCATAATGCATCAGTGTAGTAGTGTTTCGGATAATTCTTCTCTTGGACGAAACAACGGACTTCCGTTCTCCTTTTTTATGGGTTCGCATGCCATGTTCATGATGACATATCATAGGTTGAAATCTAGATCACACGACATAATCACGTGGGTGGGCATGGTTTCTTCAGCACAAAATCTTCTATCGTCCCTGAATTGTATGCTTCGATAAATAGTTCGAGACTCTGAAATTTCGGACCATGTTGCATGCCGAACATTGGTTTTCCTTCCGCCGAGTTTACCTGAAACAACAGAACAAAGACGGTGGTATTAATGCAAGTAGTATGAGTATCTAGAAACATCATGTTGCTTTCTTTTACCCTATCTCGACTTATTATTGTCTTCAAATACCCAATAAATTGTCAAAAGCCGCTCAAATATCTCAATCGAGATAGGGTTTAGAATCGTGTACGTCTATTATTAGTATCCCGGCTCTTCGTCAAATTTGGCAACAAAAACCCTTTTTGAAAAAACTATTGAATTTACCTGGAATATCTGTCTGTGCACAATCTTGTCTTTCTTCACAACACTCAATACTAAATTCCCTTCACAACTACCACTTTCTCGAACCAGAAACATCCTAAAAAGTAATTTAAGATCGATTTTTTTTTCAAGAAAGATTTTTAAAGAGCTTTAAAGCTGAAATAGGTTTTTAAGGGGGGCTTTTAAGGTGGTGCGCGGTTAATCATTCAAATGATACTATAAAAACTTCGTACCCATCTTTTAAACCATTCTTTTTCAACTTCAAAATAGCTTGTTCCCTCTTTACTTTTCCATGATACCAAACTTTATTCGATAAAACAGCTCGTCTAAAAGCCATCGGCGAGAAAGTCTCCGATCGTCTTTTTACCGGTCTCGGTATTTCAAAGCCGAGTTGATTTTGTATTTGAAGTCGTTCTAACGGATCCGATATAACACGTGAGTTGTTTCCCGAGAAATCGACAGCTGCTTTGACGTCTGTCATTTGGCCAGCATCACTGAATGATCGCGACTGAAATTGAAGAATGGTGTCATTACGATATCAACTTTCAAACTTAGATTAGTCCAAATGACCAGTCAAGTCCAAAGTGTCACAAGGCAGTTAACAGGGCTATCGAATGCTAAAATCCCTAATGTGGTTTCTTATAGGTGATATACCGGTGAGAATTAAAAAAGGAAACAAGGATAATTGTTTCGTTAAAAAAACAAGATAACTCATTAACGGTATTTTCAGCATTACTTATTATTTATCTTTAATGATTAGCTGAGTGACTGATTCTGCCAAAGTGACAGTTCAGAAAATAGTTTTAAAGTTGTTCGATTTTGTTCGTTTTTATTGTTAATAAAGATTATAGAATATGTTTTCTTTTGTTATTTCCATCAACATCAAGTCAAATCTTCCAACCACCTGACTAATTTAGCTACTAAGACAATATTTGAATGGTAATGAGTATTCAAATTATTCATATTCTTTCTTTGTTTTTTCGTTAGTGTTCTGCTAACATATAATTTATTTAGATCATAAAAAAAGCGGCCCAAAATAAAATCCGGAGAGATCAGTACCAGTGGAAAGCTTTGCGAGCTCAACTCGAAATTCCACGTCATTGAATGATTGTTCAGCCAGGAGCAAACAATATTTTACAGCTCTGATAAGAAGTCAAGACTATTTGTTGTTTTTGTCAAAATTCTTGAACCCACACACTCGATTCTATTTATCAAAATCATGTTGTAGAGAAGTACCTTGTTCTAAATTTAGAAAAATGTGCAATAGAACAAATAAGTATGAGAAGAATAGCAGTATGAATCACCATCCTCTTTAAATTACGACATTTTTGAAGAGCACATGAGATAAAAAGCCTAATATGGGAAATTAAACTTTAGTCTTGAGATTGTCTGATCGTAAGAATAATCATTTACACAATGAAAGGGAACGTCCAAAAACAGAATTTGTGTTTTTTAGCGGTCATTTGGCCGCTAAAATTTAACCCGTAGGGGGTTAGCAGATATAACATTTTTTTTGCTTCAAAACTTATTTTCGCTGTGCAACAATTGTTTCCATGAAGGTTGCTTTTGATATCATCCTAACATTATGATATATATTTCTATTATAATTTTTATTTTCATGAAAATAATAAATTAATAAAGTCCTAAACTTTGATTTTCATTTATTACTCTTTTTGTTTTTCCTTAGCGTACTTAATAATGCTCACCCCCCCCCCCTTAGCGGCCAAATTACCTCTAAGAAACACAAATTATGTTTTTGGACGTTCCCTAACTTGTTTTTCAAGTTTTAAGGAAATTATAGACCATAGGTTGTAGAGGCCATATGATAGGAATCATCTCAAAGGTTTAGCCATTTAGACTATTGATTCGTTGAATATTACATTATCGAGATTCTGATTGGTTAATTTAAAGATCATTTGAAAGGTCATTTTTGACCTTAAGAAAACATCAAATTGTAATCTTTATAATGTAATATTAAAGCCAATCAATACTCTAAATTAGGCAAACTTTAGGATGTCAAGGTAAAGAGCATCGAGTAAAGATATTGCTCTATAAGAAAAGTTATATTCTTTTTATTTAAAATAAAGCAGGGAATTTCTGCATCATTTCCATGCCTGAACTATCCATAGCCCCTCCCCAGCGAAACAAGCAAAATTCATCTTTACCCCTCCTCCCCAGCTAAAAATTGACACGTGATAAAATTTTCAAATAGGGAAAATCGACCCATTTTTACCATGCCCCATCAAAAATTGAAAACCCAATTATTCTGACGTGAAACATCACACTGTGTACTATTGAGAAAAAGCAAAACATTTTCATTTTTTCATTAATAAATTATGAGCAAAAATCAATAACATTACTTCTTGTTCGTTGGATAAAGCATATAAAACACATTTATTTTGTTTAGTTTATAGTATTTCTCCATAGACCAAGAATAAATATTCTTAAACTATATACAAAACGTTTTTTGGGACCAATAATTTCACGAATTTATTTGTTGCTATAATTAGCCTTAAAATGCTACCATGAACATTCAAAGGCTTTCATTAGCATTAAACATACTTCATTAGCCTCAAATGTTATCATTAATATTAAAGATGCTATCATTAAAAGCATCTTGAAGGCTAATGATAGCATTTTCTAAAGCTAATGATCTTATCTTTAATACTAATGATAGCATTTAAAGCTAATGATCTCGCTAAAAATTGTGATTGTTTGAGTGGAAAAACAATGGATCGAATGAGTTGGATACAATTTGTATCTTCGTAAAACTATTTGTTGCTATGAAAAATGACGATCTTATCAAAATAATCAAATCGGAATTGAAGATAGTGAAACATCGTTACCTAATGCTATTGAAAAAGTCGTTGCAGATCACGAGGATGGAATACAACAGAAGCTGCAAGACGCAAGAAAAATTGTCGATATTTGGAATATAGGCTGTGGTCCAAATATATTTTTTTCATAACTGTTTTACAGCTCAATGAATGATGAAAAAAAAAACGGAATGAAAAATTTAACTGTAATTTAAAGGTCCCAAAAAACGTTTTGTATAAAGTTTTAGGTTATTACTTCTTATTCTATGGAAAAATACTATAAACTATACAAAATAAATGTGTATTATATGCTTTATCCAACGAACAAGAAGTGATGATATCGATATTTGCTCATAATTTTTTAATGAAAAAATAATAAAAAATGTTGCTTTTTCTCAATAGTTCACAGTGTGATGTTTCACGTCAGAATAATTGGGTTTTCAATTTTTTGATGGGACATGGTAAAATTGGGCTAATTTCCCCTATTTGAAAATTTGATCAAGTGTCAATTTTTAGCTGAGGAGGAGGGGTAAATATTGATGATGTATCATGTTGAATTTTGCTTGTTCAGCTGGGGAGGGGCTATGGATAGTTCATGCATAAAAATGATACACAAATTCCCACTGATACTACTACTCATTTTTAGTCTTAAAAGAAGTATTTTTCATCAAAAAATGCAGAACTCAATGATTGATTCAAAAATTCCTGTGAATCGAATAGGTATTCTGGCTCTTTGACTTAATCTAATTATGCATATTTTGAGACTGGATATTCCCTGAGGCATATAAATACAGCCCGTATAGATCAAAGCACAAAAAAGCATTCAAAAGAATCTTACTACTTACGCCTTTTGTGAGAATGTTGTGATGTGAGCTGTTTGTACGGCATAAGATTTCCTCTTTTGCCATTGCTTCACAATAGTTCTTGAAAAGTTGTTGTCCGTACTAAAATGAAAATACAGAAATTGTATATAAAAATGAAGTAAAGCGCGAATACAAAAAGTGAATCTTTGAAAGCATTTTAGGCTCAGTCTCGACGTGCTCATTCATGTCTTTCAATGCTTACTGAGCTTGCGAGTGCATACCTTGATCTTAACTTCAACCTTGATTTTGATAAGAGTGGAAGTAACACGACATAGATTTCTACGGAGGTTTTATGATATCCTGAAGCGCACATGGCAAGAGGAAGAGGATTTGGGCTCAAAGACAGGTTAAATATAAAGAAGCGCCCTGTGTGAACTTTAGTTTTCCTTCAATGGTCCTTCATTCTTTAGATGGATGGGCAATAATAAAGTATCCACACAAAGAAAGTATACAGCTATAAGTTCTTTTAGCATGAAAGGTCGACAAGGTAAAAGTTTAAGGCTTCAAGTTGTTATTACAAACTGTTTATGAGTCAAACATCTCATACAAATATGACTACGAACCACAACTCAAGTAGTGTTTACTTCTACAAATCATTCGCATTCCTTCTACTCCATCTCCTTAGCTTATGTAATCTAGTGTTCAAAAGTAAGGCATGGGATTTTGAAAGACCAATCTCATTAAAGCTATAAGCGTAGCTATTTATGGCTACAGTTTGTCTAAACTCTGCTGTAAATTCCTTTTATGAGACACAAGATATTCTTATTAATTAATATAATTATATTCCGTAATGATAATCTATATCAATTAGGTGCTTAACCTCCTTCCATACTATATCATTGCTTAATAATTGATACACAATTAACACCTTTATTGGATTAGGGGACATCCAAAAATATGTTTTGTGACCCGGATAAAGTTCGAATTTACCCCCCCCTCTCCCTATACTCCTTAGTGGACTAACGATTT